>PVKS010008042.1:0-70142 GCA_004027875.1 Aplodontia rufa
TTGTCCAGGGTCTAGTCCCCACCTCCACAGATGAGTGGAGACAATCGACCCTTAGATCTCTGGGTTAAGCTGATTTTACTCATCATGATCTCTTCCATAACCATCCATTTACCCTCGAAGGCTGCAATATCATTGTTTCTAATTGCTGTGTAATATTCCATGGTATAAATGTACCACAGTTTTTGGATCCATTCTTCCTTTGAGGGACATCTGGGTTGTTTCCATAGCCTAGCAATAGTAAATTGTGCTGCTATGAACATCAATATTGCTGTGTCACTGTAATATGCTGATTCTAAGTCCTCTGGAACATTGGTGTTTGAAGCATAAATATTTACTATGGTTATATCTTCCTGATGCATTGTTCCCTTTGTGATGATGTAGTGGCCTTCTTTATCTCTTCTGATTAAATTTTGGTTGAAATCTACTTACCGGATAAAAGTATTACAGTGTATGTTTGCTTCCTTGTGCCATATGCCTGGTCAATTTTTTTCCATCCTTCACCCTCAATCTGTGGATGTCTTTAGCTATAAGATGAATCTCCTGTAAGCAGCGGGATTTAGCTTTCTAATTA
This sequence comes from Aplodontia rufa, assembly GCA_004027875.1. Lineage (NCBI taxonomy): Eukaryota > Metazoa > Chordata > Mammalia > Rodentia > Aplodontiidae > Aplodontia > Aplodontia rufa. Next base: position 572 of record PVKS010008042.1, read on the forward strand.
CAATCTGCTATTCTGTACCTTTTGATTGGTGCACTGATATCATTCACATGCAGTCACATGCAGTATTAGGATAGTTATGTGGTCATGGTTCATAGAGATCATCTTTTATTAGTGAGGTTTGTGCTGCCTTGATTGTCTTCTTGATAGTGTGTATTTTTATTGAATTGCTGCTGCTTGTGGATTTTGCCTATTGTTTGCTTGTTCTATCTGGAGTTTATCTTTGAGAATTTTTTTAATGCTAGTCTTCTGTTCATAAATGCTGCAAGTTTGATCTTATTGTGAAAAGTTCTTATCTCCCTTTTGAATTTAAACTGAATTTTGCTGGATATAGTATTCTGGTCTGCAGGTTGTGGTCCTTCAGTGATTGAAATATCTTCTTCCGGGATTCTCTTGCTTAGAAGCAAGAGAAAACTTGGAGGTAATCCTTATTGGTTTGTCTCTGAATGTGACTTGACATTTCTGTCTTGCAACTTTTAATATTCTCTCCTTGATTTCCCTGTTATACATTTTGAATATGATGTGTCTCAGTGAGTTTCTCACTTGATTAGGCCTATTGGGTGTCCTATAACTTTCCTGGATGAGCATATGACTCTATTTTAATTTAGGAAATTTTTTTCTTCAACTATTTCATTGAGAATGTCTTTATGCTATTTGTTTCCATTTCTATTTCTTCTTGTATCCCATTACTCTTATATCATTTCTTCTGATTTAATTCCAGACATTTGGAAAATTTTGCTCATGTTTTGTTAGATATTTTTTTTGTCGTTCATGCACTCAAGCTTACTCAGCCTATCTTCATTGTCCTAAGTTCTTTGCTCAAGAGCTAAGGTTCTGTTTTCTGTAGAAGTTAGTCTATTATTAACTTTTATCATTATTTCTCTGCTTTGATCCACTGAAGATTTTAGCTCCAATACTTCCTTCTTCTGTATGTCTATTTCTTTGACAACAGAGTTTTTCATCTGTTGAGTTTTCTCAATTAGTTCCTTCATTAAATTTTCCTTTAGTTCATTGTTCCTTTTGGTAAGCAGAGTGTTGATAATTTTTTCTAGGTTTTTCACCCTACTCCTGTTCTATGAACTCCTTGGTAGGGAAATTGTGGGTTTGAGGTGAACCTTTCCTAGTTTGATTCCTCATTTTTGAAGAACTTCTTCTAGATCTTTGAATTGAGGTCCTTTGTGGTGAAGCAAGGCAGGTCTTCAGTTGCCTATCCTTGAAGAGCATAGGGTTGCATTAGACACCACCCCTGTGATGACCACCCACTTCCAGAAAGATGCTTCTTCTTGGAGCTTTGTTTTGCTGCAGCTTTTGGATCTAGGCTCCAGGACTTGGATCTTTAACTTATTTGGGGTGCAGAGCAGCCTGCTGTATTGTTGAAGCCCAGTGGCGGGGTGTGTTGCTGTGTTCTTTGATTTTGATTCATGGGGCAGGCTACCACAGACCTGCCTGCACAATGAAATAGTGTCCTGAGGCCCAATATATCTGGACATGGTGGATACATGCTGCAGCTGGACAGCTCTGGATGGGGATCCTTGGGTTGTTTTGGCACCTGTCCACTCTGTACTGGTGACCTCAGTACATGTAGTAAATGGGCAGGGCAGCTCCAGGCTAGTGTCCTCTTTGAAAGTGGGGACCAGAATTCTAAGCCCATAGGGCATGTGAGCTTGTTGCCTCCAGTGAGGTGGGTGGTAGTAGTGGGAGGCCTTCTCTGGGCCTTGAGGCAGGTGAGTACGGTGGCTCAGATGATGGTCCTCTTTTTAGTTTCCTGGGTGCCTACTGGCCAATCCTGAGATAAAAGCTTGGTGGGCTGCTGGCTTCACCCCAGGCAGGGGGTAGGGGCATCCTCTTGGTGCTGTCCTGAGTACCCTCTGCCCCAGAACCAGACAGAGTCCTGGGTTCTTGTCACAGGTTGGCTGGGTGGGACCGGGTGGGAGTGGGGTGGTTTTCCTTGTGGTTGACCTGGATACTTGCCAGCCTGGGTTGGATGGAATCCTTGATACAAATACATTTATCAGTGATTTCATTTTCATTACTTTTGGTTACAATATTGTAGAGAAATCCTTACACTCATATACGTAAACATTATTAATCCAGCCCACTTGTTAACTTTTGAAACTGAATTTCATTGGATAGAGACTTTTCAATGGGTAAATATAAAAATCAGTTTTCCATCAAGTCACCATTAGAGGATCTTTTTTTGTGAATTACACAAGCAAGGTAATTCCAAATTTTGTATTCCAATACTGACTCCTGATTTACCCTTCAGACAAGTATCTTAGTTTTCAAAAAAGGAGTAATGTTTCCAAAACTGTAAACACTCTGAACTACTAAAAATGAGGTTACTTAGAAATATGTTTACAGAAATCACACAAGTTCATTGAAATGTCTTTGTCTTAGATGAGGCAGTGAGGAGAAATCTTTCTATGGTACAGGTGATAATAAGAACGTGTAGGTCTATGATAGTTTCTATTTTGTTAGCTTCAGAATTAATGAAAGCTGCTTAGCATTTAAACATTTTGAAACAAAGAAATGATATCAAATTGCAATAAACTTCAAGTCCTTTTGTTACATAGCAATCTTAGTACTTGAAAGACATTTTTTTTCAGGTTGTGTCCATAGATCTTACATTTACATCATATGATGTGGTTCAGTTTTGCTTTTTTCTTTTTTTTTTTTTTTACAGAAGACTTATCCTTATCATTAAAATATTTTTATCTGGGGCTGGAGCAGTGGCTCAGCAGTTATGGTGCTTTCCCAGCATGTGTGAGTACATGGATTCAAACCCCAGTGCTCAAGTACACAGTTAAGTGTCAGAAAAATGAAAGCCATGTGAAAAACTAAATAAAAAATGATTATCTCTGTCTCTCTCTCTTTCTCACTGTCCTTCTCTCTTTGAAAAAAAAAAGATTTTTATCTGGGAGTACAAATAATACATAATTTAACCTTTTATTTGTTTATTATCACTTTCATCAAAGTTTCATTGAACCAATTTTAAGTCCTGTAAATTACAGAAAGAATCAAATCAAGCTGAATATGTGCACACACATACACCACACATACAAGTGTAAGCATTGAAAATTCCTTTTGGCATGAGATATATGCTGGGGTGTATTTTATGCTGCACTCACACCTATAAATTTTTCTGGTCATTTCTGAAACAGAAATAGGGATGAGGTGGTGAGCACTGTGGTTTCTTGACATGCATGAAACCCTGGGTTCAATCCCCAGTACTACAAAGAAAAAAAAAGAGAAATAGGGATAAAGTGATGAAGAAATGATTATAAGGACAGAATATAAGTTGGTCAAAGTGTGTACTGGGACAGAATAACCAAATGTGACTGGATTCATTTCATGTAAAATACACTGATATAAAAGGAACCATATTATTTTAGTTTTAGTTTTATGAAAATTTAAGATGCTTGGATTATATGTAACTTTTATTCAGCTTTCCACAAATTCTTTGTTAAAGTGAATAGTGGAGGTATTGTTATTCACTGTTTATCAGAAACTCAGTGCTTTTCAAAGTTTGAAATCTTTACAGATAATAACTAAAGGAGATATCATTAATCCTTTTCTGTATATATTTATGTTCATGCTAGAAACAGAAAAAAGTCAGTTTCCAACTTCAAAGTGCTGCTTGATTTTTAACACATTACACTTGAAGGAAACTGAGTTTTGAACAATTGGTTCTCAATTCTCTCAATTCTGAAATCTCATTGCATAATCAGCTTTGCCAGTAACAAATACAAATGTACTTACATCCCATTTCCTTTCACTTTATTTAAGCTAGGATGAGTCTGGGTGATAGTTTCTCTGTATAAAAATGTGCAAATTTGAATAGTAAATATTAATAAACAGTGATTATAAAAATTATCTTAAATAAAAATATCAGTGAAAACAAGAAGGGAAGCATTAAAAACATTTAGAGACATAGTAGTAACACACTAAACCAGACTATATAGGAAGTATTCATTTATATGCTCAATTCAAGTAATACATCAAATATGACTATGTATCTATATCTAGGTTCAAGTAAATATTTCTGCCTTTGAATATGTGACAAATATGATAGATTCATCTTCTTCTGATATTAAAGAAAAAACACCATAGAATTTTATTCTTACTACTCAGCAGATAATATGGAGATATATTGTGAAAAGGGAAAAAAAGAAAGGATAGATCAAAGTATGGATCATAAGGCATATGTTACACAACTTCCCTCAAGCAGATTTAATATATATCTTAGGGATATCAGAGAATTGCATTTGTGTGTGTGTTTGAAAAGGGATTTATTTTCCCTGAGATATGTGGAACTTCTAAGTCTTTTTTTTTTTGTCTTGGTTTCCATATCTATAAAATGGAAAGACAGAGGAAGCCTATCTCATGTGGAGGATTGCTGTAAGGATTGCATAAACTGATATGTATAGAATGTCAAGGAACAGTGTTGGTGGTTTTCACAAGAGTTGGATATTAAAGCACAATAATATGAGTATGACACATAGATAGCATTCCCAGACCACACTAGAGTGGATTGATCAGAATAACAATAAAAAAAATGACATTTGCTGCTCTGCTACCTGCATCACAGCCACTGGAATTCCAAATGTGTAGTATGTTTTCTCTTGTTCAGAGGTTTTCTAAAAGGACTGACATTGGCAGCCCTTGGTAGCTCTGGACTGCCACAAGGATGCTCACTATACTGCTGCTGAGGGCCCTTACAACATTCCTAGATGTGCTTTTACATCCTTACTACTCTAGTGTGCGAAGAAGCTTTATGACCCACTCCCATCTACCCCCCTTGAAGAACTACTATGAAATCATATAGTCATCTATTCCAACCTAAATAGTTGTTGTCAGATCACACAAAGGAATAAATAAATATGCTATAATTTTCTTCAGCTTCTCTAGCAATGAAATTATCTGATGTATTTGATTAAACCATCTTTTGTCCAGAAATCTGACATAGGCTGCTAAGAATGGGATAAAATAAATAATTTCAGTAGAAGTATATGAAAGATGGTCCATGTATAGTTTCTTACATTTAAACTTCTCTCTGCTTTTTGCCTTCCATAACACTCTCACAAATCCTTTACATTGAGTTGCATCCCTTTCTTTTATGTGGTCTGAAGGTTTAATTACAGATTGCTTAGAATAGGAAGTCTTTGTGAAAAGATCAGCCATTGTTCTTAAGCATTAGGTATGTGTCCCTGTGGTAATGTCTTCTTTCCATCCTCTGCAGTTAGTATATCAGGACACCCACAAATTTGTAGCCTAGTTGCTCTTCTGAGATGCCCAGTATAGAAGCAATAATTAATCAAATTTTAGAGGTTAAAATATTAAATCATATATTGTAGTAAACTGCATGGTTTTTTGTGTAAATTAAGAAAAGTGGAATATATAATCAACCTAAGGCTAGAAGATTATGGTTAATAAAAGACAAAAGGGAACTGAATTCCAAGTGAGACCTGGTGGATTGATATTCTTAAGGGAATAGACAGAGACTGGTGTGTTCAGTGGGGAGCAAATAAGTTGGAATTAAGGTGTAAAGTCAGACATTGGAGTCTGATCTCAGAATACATCAATTTTTATGTAAGTAGTAGTGAGTGTAAGGAGAAATACATCAATAATACTGTAAAATAGATGGTTCACATTGTATATCACCATACTTTATAAGTATAAAAATGAGTAGATACTTTATCAACTAGGAATGTTAGGTTTCTAAAAAAGTGTCTCGGTTGTTTAGAAAGGTTCAGTACTTCTACACGGTCAGTAAAAGTCCGACTGCAGTTTCAGGCATTGTATTCACTTTCATAGTTAAAAGGAGGTAGGCAGTACCAGCACAGCTTGATTTTTTGTCTTATTTTCCAAAATCACATGGCTAATTTGCACACACATATACACATGCTATCACTGTTTCTATGTATATATTTATTTTTCCAGGTAAACTGTCATATCCCCAGCTAAAAGAGTGTTTTTGGAAATATGACATTTAATTTATGGCATCTATCACATTGGTTGGCAAGAAAGAAGGAGTGTTGGGTGAGAGGACTGCAAAGTGTGCCATGGATGTCAATTATTTATAAAATTAACTCAACAATAAAGAACTATGTGAGTTTTCTCAGAGAAGATAAATATATATTCCAAGGTCTGTCAGTGTCATCTGATGGGCAAATACTATTGTGTAGAAATCTGAATTGAAATAGTTATCCATTATTTTGAGCAGTTTGTGAAACCTAGAAGTTATAAAATGTTCTGGCTAATGAAAACACAAACATAATAATGATTAAGTAATGGAAAGTTATTAAAGTCCAATATAGCATAAGCATGAAGATTCTATTTTGTTTAATGTATGTATATATTATTTTTATTTGTATATATATGTATAGACTCTATACATATATATATTATCAATTGAATGAGAAATATATGTTTCCTGACCTGTGTAGTGGTGCATGCCTTTAATTCCAGCTACTCTGGAGGCTGAGGCAGGAGGATCACAAGTTCAAAGCCTGCTTAGGCAACTCAATGAAGCCTGGTCACAAAACAAAAAATATAAAGGACTGGGAAGGTATGAGGCTTAGCGGTAGAGTGGCCTTTGGTTCACACTCTAATACTTGGGGGAAGAATATGTGCTTCCTATTTATCATGGAATTTGTAATCAATGGTTATATTTTGGGGATAGCAATTTTTTAAAAAATAGAGTTAAAAGTAGAATAGCTTCTAAAGCTTTTTCAGTCTCCTCTGGAATCATTCAGAAAGAATCTAATTTTAGAATAAGATAATTTGGAAAAGAAAACCTTGCCTCATCACATCAGCACTGTTTATTTTTCACCTTGAACACAGGAATGTAAACATTACTGAATTTTTCTTTTTTATCATTGCTGAAAACAAGTGAAACATAGAAAGTATCATCACCATATTGATGTCAACACACTTTTTATCTCAAGACCTCTCCTCACGTATTGAAATCACCCCTGTCCCTCTTCTAATTTTGATCATGGCAGGGAATGTAGTTTGCAGCAGAACCTTTGTCTAACACATGCAAGGTCCTCGGTTTAATTCCCACTAGCAGGTGGGCAAGGGAGCAAAGTCCTAATTTTGAGCACCGCTAAAGAAAAACTCTTATGAAAATGCTTAAAATGAGCTTTCCACACTCTCTACACTCATGAATTGCTTATTGCATATTGATATCTTGGAATATAAATTCCATTTGAAATCACCAAAATGAAGAAAAGGAAGAGGAATTTGAGCAATTTGCACAGTCCCAATGAACCAAACTACTATGTACAACTATTAAGCTCTAATAAAAAAAAGAGGAGTTATTGAAAAATTAATTGCAGGTCTCTCCTATTTCCCCACCTCTCTTCAGTATGATTTAAATGACTAGAAAAACAATTTTCTTCTTTTTCATTTAGAGTTTCTAAATAAAATAAAGGTTATCCAGGTATATTGTAATTTAAATGTGACAACAATAACAAGTAATTTTTGTATATTTCAAAAATATTAAATGGTATATAATAAAAAATCTATCTTTTTATGTGAAATTCAAATTTAGGCACTTGTATTTTTATTTGCTAAATCTGGCAACCCACTTTAATGGAAACAGTCTATTTTTTTTCCTCCAAGAATTCACAGGACCCAAACTACAAAGAAGCTATTGGGAATTAGTAGTTACTTTGATTCACAGTTTTTGAGAAGAGTTAAGGTTTATTATCTTAGATGGGGGATGCTTTTAAAATAATTAATTGGATCATACACATGTAATACAAAATTACAAATCAGAAAAAAAACATGAAAAACAAATGAATGGATTCCCTGAACTATATAGTATGGGTGAAGGGAGGAAGGAGGGCAACAATTAATGGACCCTAAGAAACCTGCTGCTTTTGAACTGGGGATACACTTTGGGCTTTCTCTGGTCACACTCACCATCATACACATACTAGCCTGAAGACTGGGCCAAGAGACTGTTTTAGGAAAATTCAGAGCACAGGAGGATTTATCCTTAACAGCAATGAGTGACTGACTGATATTCACTTGAAATCTCAATACACTTATAAAACCTTGGAGAGGGAAAGATGCCATGAAAACATTCACTCATATAAGGCTTCTTGCCAACCCTGGCTAGTGGGATTTCAGAGCTTTTCCTTGTTTTGTTTAGATAAATGCTGATGCGTGCTGTCTCAAGCACCTAAAGGAGAAAGTTTTTATGTTTCCTTGAGGGGGAGGAAGAGTGTAGAGGTGCTACAGTTTGAAGCCTAATTATACCCTTAAGGTCTACATGTTGCAGACTTAGAATCAGTCCATGACACTATTGGGAGGTAGTGGAGCCTTTATGAGTTGGGGCCTAGTTAAAGTCTTAGGTCATTGGGGGAGTGCCTTCAAAGGAACCCGTGGGAATTGCTCTCTTTCACTCTCAAGTTTTGCTTCCCAAGCATCATGAGGTGTTTAGCTTGACTCCACCACATGCTCCCCACCATGATTCATTGCCTTGCCACAGGCCCAAAAGCGATGGGGTCCCAACTGACCACAGACTGAAATCTCAGAAATTCTGAGCTGGAATAAACTTTTCTTTTTTTGAAGCCAATTATCTCATTTTGTTACTGAAACAGAAAGCTTACAAACACAAAAGATATATAAGAATTGCAATTATTCAACTCTAATCTGATACCACTTAATAAGAAGGCGGAACTTCCCCCCCTGGAAGACACTGCATTTGGAAGGTTATTTGATCATTCTTTCAAGTGGTCTCTGTATAAAATGGTGCACAATGACTCTGAATATAAATGACATTAATTACAGTCAAGAAAAAATTCTAGGGCTTGAGTGGTGGCTCAGAGGATACAGTATATGCCTGGCATGTGCGAGAATGTGCCTTTGAACTCCAGCACCACATACACAAAGAGGCTTTGGAGTAACAGAGGCCACATGAAAAACTAAATGAAATTAATTCCCTATTTCTCTCTCACACTGTTCCTCTCTCTTAAAAAAATAGAAAAGAAAAAAATTCTAGCTAGAGTTTAACCCTGAATTTTTTTTTGAAAGACAGAGAGAGAGAGGGAGAAAGAGAAAGAATCAATTTTATTTATTTATTCATCTGGCCTTTCTTTCTCCAACACTTAGTTGTGTATGTGGTGCTGGGGTTTGATCCTGGATTGTTGGGTATGCCAGACAAGCACTCTAACTGCTGAACCACCACTCCCATCCCCGAGTCTTACTCTAAATAGATATTATTTTAGAGTAGGAGTCATAGAGCACACTTTTCTCCTGGAGTATATTGTTTTGAGTATCTCCTTTGAAAAATTCTTGGGACCAAAACTATTTCAGATCTTGAGTTTTTTCAGATTTTATAACATTTACATATAAATGATGAGATAACTTCAGTGAAGGACCCAAGTCTAAATAGGAAATTAATTTATGTTTCATATGTTCCTTGTAAACATTGTCTAAAGTTAAATTTATGTTAAAATTTTTAAGAATCTTGTACAAAAAAAAGAAATATTCATTAGAGTGAAATATTCTTTTTGTTGCTTCATGTCAGTATTCAAAAAGTTTCAGACTTTGGAGCATTTTGTATTTCCAGATTAGGGATGCTTGACCTGTATTAGAACATCAATTAAAATTTCTACATTATCAGAAAAAGACTGTATGCAACTTAATATCTACTCTAATGACATCTAACTATTGAAAGCTGTTTAAAATTTCCCAAAGCTATTAAAATCTAAGGCAATACATCAGACATGTCACTACATTTTTTATTTTGGTCTCCATTTTTGTTATTCATTCATACATACAACATTTTTATGTGTGTGTGGGAGGGATCTCTAGGGGAGGTATTAACTTAACAGCCTCATGCATTAAATGTTAAAGGTGAGAATTTAAATGTACCATTAGCTAAGCTTGTGAGGTACGTCTTGAGGAAGCATATACTTTTACAAATCCTGACATATTATGATAACTAATTTGTCTTTCTGAGAAAATCTTTATCAAGTTGATTTTTGGTTCTTTGGAAATAATGGATATATTTCCCTGCATTATACCCTATTTCAAGCTTCCTCCCATTGAGATATCTCTTGCACTTTCTTCACAGACTTACCTTCAGTGTAGACTTGGTCCCTTGCATTTGGAATAGCTTTGGGTAAATGATCAGTCTAAAAGATTCTAACAGACAAGGATTAGCAAACATCATGTTCACCTTTTAACAATGCATCAGTGAGTCACTTCTGAGCTTGATTTAAATGCATTTGAATGTTCAATCCAATATGAATGTGAAGACATTTAAATAAATGCAGCGTGTTTATCTGAATCAGAGATCATGCCGTACATGTTTATTTGAATGTGTGATGTGCAATCAATCAAATAAATGCACTGAGTGGATTTATGTCATTTTGTGATAGCACATTCAAATAAATGTCTTCAACATTTATAGCCACGCAAAAGTGTAAACCAGCAAGGACATTTCCTTCCTTTTTTTTTTTTACAAAGCATGAATAATTATAATTTCTACATTTGAGTGACAAACACATTGTATTGACCATTTGAGATTTGTTTTCATTAATCATATGCAAAAATGTTGTTTTTGTTTAATTATATTGTAATTTTCATACCTATTCTTCCTAAATGACCAGTCACAGGAAAGTTAGTTAATTCATTTTGGTTGTAACAACCATTGTAACCAACAATAGTTTTTCCCCCTAATAAATTTGGCTACAACAAAGATTACTGATTCTGAAAGAACTGTCAGCTGCCCAATATATATCTGTGATTCTAGACACAAGAAAGTGATTTGGAACCCCAACTCCCTATGTAAAGACAACTTTGCTAGTATGCAAAGGCGAATATAACAAATATTTACTGAAGAATTACACATGCCAACTGTAGCATTTAAGTTTTGGTCTTTTCATTTTGTTTGAAATGAGACAGACAGGGAAATTTGTCATCCATTCCATTAATGACTCTGATGTACTTCTCCATTCTAAAAGAATAACTGCAATCTTGTCTGGGCAGTTTTGTTCCTAGGGCAATAAATACTACATTTAGCAGACCAGAGCACTTGTACAGTCAGGGTTGGTGCCCAACATAAGAAACTGAGTACACCTCTGCTGACGAACTCTTGCTATATTGATCATAAGTAATTTTCAAGACAAATATAGATTATTCCAATAGTCGTTATTTATCCCTTTGTTTACAAACATACACATACACCTTCACTTATTCATATTTCTAAATTAATCCTCCTTGTAATAATATTTTTCTTCTGTACTTCCTTCTATTTCAGAGGCACCGAAAAGTATCAACTGGTCTGCACAGTAAATGAACTACTTCACTAAAATGCATTTCTGAGTGGGTAGTTGCTGCTTTTTTCTTTTCTTTTCCACCTCCTACCACAGTGCCTAGAATGAGGTTGGCAGTAAATGCCTGCTGAATGATACACTGGATCCATTTACCCACCATTCCTAAGATTGGGGAAGCTGGAGAACATAATGATAAATAAGAAAAGTTTACTAGAAACTGCCTCTCAGTAAGGTGAAAACAGTGCTGGGCCCAGATCTGTCACTCACTAGTTTATATTTCTGAACTACTCTCATTTACTTTCTGTTTCTATACATGAGAAAATGGGCCAGATGACAGCAAAGATCTTTCAGATCTAATAATTAATGAATCTGTACGTCTAATCTGAGAATATCATCCTGCCATCAAATTAATCTTTCTGACAAAGAAAAAATTAAATCCCTGAATATCACAATATACTTGGAGATACAAACTATTATTTACAATTAAATGCTCCTGTTTCTTTATCATTAACTAATTTTATTAAATCTGATGCCAGAAAACAAAGTTCATCAACATTTTACTAGTCTTTAATTTACATATATCCTTTCAACAATTGTTTATGTTGTATCTAATTAGAAATATCATTAATACTCTCAACAAATTAATTATCCATATACTCATCTTTATGTTGTATTGTCATTAGCAATATTAATGACCTACAGCTCAGTTCCTTTTAGACTTAGTCCATTTTTCCAAGGTAATGTATCTTTAAGTTTATATTAATTAACAGGGCTAAATGTACATTATGCAGCTTGATATTTCTTATTTCAAATGCTAAGAATTTTTAAAATTTCATCTTCATTGTATGATTGTTTTGTATCATGGAAAATTATATTAGCTTCCATATATTTGGGTATTTTTACCTATGGTTCACATGTTCATTTCTATTTGAATTACTTGTTTCTCACAGTCTATTGATTCTGTATTTATGACTGAGATGAATATTTTCTGGTAGCATAATAATTTTTTCCAATTATTATGCTCATTATCCACTGACATAATATCTATCCTCTAAAATACCATGTGTACTTTTACAAAAAAATATATATATATATCTTTATATTAAGGTATGCTCAGCCCTATTATTACAACTTCATATATTCCTCCACACCTTTCACATGCAAAATCTAGGTAATAAACATCAAGGTAACTGAACATACTGCATAAAGTGTTGATTATATATATATATACTTTAAAAATCTATGAAAAATCTAAAATATTCCAATATTTTGCACTTTCCTCAAATCTTTGCAACTTATACTCTTCAAGAAATTTGGAGGCTAAGAAATATCCTAAGTGCATTTAAACATTGAAAACTAAATAACATGTATGTGCTTTTCTCTATAGGTTCTACTCTTTGATTTACTTTTAAGTCATATTGACAATTTATGCTGAGTCGTCCATACTTTTGTGCTCTCTACAGCACATTTCTCTGAAATGCCAGCAGAGGTTAGAGAATATTATTAACTTGTGTTCGTGCTTGCCTGCCATTGGTTGACAGAAGTCTTTATAAGTATATGGTATACATTATGCTTTAAAATTTCACACATAGCCATTTTTCACTTAAGCATAATATAGGAGCTTCTTCTTTTTATCTCACAGGAAACCTCCCTTTCCTCAGGGAAATAAAACTCAAAGATCTACCATATGTGAATTCATACTACAGAAAGTTTTTACCATATGTGCAATAAGGACTAACACTCCAGGATATTTTCAACCCTGATTTTTCCCTGTCCTTGGTCAGCGTCAACTAAGTTCTTTATATTACTGTGAATTGAATGTAATTCATGTGAATTGCCTACTGAAGGTAATACTTTAAAATAATTGGCGGGTAATTATTCACTCATTTTATATTCATTGAGTTACCATTAATCATAGTGACTCCATTCAGGATTCATATGGAATACGGTCCATAATTCCCAAGAGTTCAACTACACACTTTGTCTGTTTCATAATCCATCTTTAGACCAGCTATGCTTTGTCTGAGCCAATCATTTTGATAATATCACAAAAATATATTTTTCTCTTATGTTGAGCTTGATGTAATAATATTTTAGGTACACATGAATAAACTCTACATTTCTATCCTGTGAGCAACATTTTTTAAGCTTGGGCACAAAGCAACAATTGTTATATTAATGAGAGAAGTAGAGAGGTATCTGTACAGAACTATCAGAACTTTCATTTTACAGATATTTTAGGATCAGTGATAGCTCAAGAAATTTACTGGTTAGATATCAAATCAATCTTAATCATAAAAATTATATTAAAATTTATCAGCAAATTGCATCAATTTAAACAGAGAATTTGTTTTAAATCGGATAAAAATATTCAGAGACAACTTTAATAAGAAACTGAGTACATCTATAATGTTGGCAAACACCAAATACTTTAAAAATTTTGTAACATTTCCACAGAAAATACTTCTCATCTTTAGTAACGGCCCCCTTCTTTGAATTCAGAGTTTTGTTTCTGCCATACCATCCTTAAAAAGGAAGTTTAAGCATCAACCATGAAGGAATTGATTTGAATTGCATTGGCATTGAATTCTCATGTAGAAATTCAAGAGGTGGATTAGAGAGCAATTGCAATCCGAAGATTGTTTTCCACAAAGTTCTTTTGAATTATGCATAAATGACATTTGGATTCTTCTGTTTGAAGTTTATAATTCAGATAGCTATTTAAATATTAATGAGTTGTTTGGGAAGTTTTACCAAACAGATAATGACCCATCAGAATAACTGGTAAGGATCCTTAGCAGTGTATGGGGTACTTAAACATGTTGACTTGAGGTTTTCTGTCTAGAATATTCCAGGTTGTTTACTATATTGTAATGTTTAATTAGTATATGATAGACTACTGAAAGTTTATCTCAAATTTTTCAGACTCCATACAAAAATGCAGAGCAACTGGATAAAATGATCCTTCAGGAAATAACTGTGTTCCAACAAAAGTTTTGATAGGTTTGAGGAGTAATTCATGTAAATCAAGATTATAAACTGAAATGTTAAGACAAGTGCTACTGAACTTGGAAATTATCCAAAATACACTGAAAAGAGAAAGGAAGTGCAAAGGAAAATTTAAGAAATCTGCTAATTAATGTGATTTCAAGCTGTGAATCTGTCTTCACCATCCAAAGGAAGAAACACCATTCTTTCCTTTTTTAATTGAGAAATTTATTTGTTGAACAATCATATAATTTTTAAAGAAATAATATCATATGAATATAGATTCTGAAGATTAGATTTACCCCCAAGAGTATCCCCCCCAGTTATGCACCCTTATCCTTCCCCTCGCCTTCCCCAAACTTTTCTAAAAATGTATTAGGTTGTATAACATTACAACTTATCCTGATTTAACACATGATAATAGACCTCCTTTCTCAAAGACCAGGGTCTAGTTCCAGCCTCCACAGATGAGTGAAGACATTTGACCCTTGGTTCTCTGGGTAATGCTGATTTCACTCAGCATAATAAAGGAGGGTAATTGGGGGGGCACTCCTGGGGATAATTGCAATATCCAGAATATATACACATTTTATATTATTTTGTTAAAATCTTGTAAGGTTGTTCAAAAATAAAAAAAAATAAAAAATTATAAAAAAAACTGCCTGTTTTGTATTTCTTACTTAGTAATGTTTTGGCAATTCTAGGTTTCTTATTGTTCCAAATGAATTTGAGAATTGCATTTTCTATGTCTGTAAAGAACAACATGGGTATCTTTATAGGGATAGCATTAAATCTATATAGAATTTTTGGTAGAATGGCCATTTTTATTACGTTAATTCTGCTTAACCAAGAGCATGGGACATCTTTCCATCTTCTTAGGTCGTCTTGGATTTCATTCTTCAATGACCGATAATTTTCGATGTAGAGATCTTTGATTTCCCTTGTAAGGTTAATTCCTAAGTATTTTATGTTTTTTGAAATTATTGTGAATGGGATTGATTTCCTGATTTCTTCATCAGTCCTATTATTATTATTAGTGTATAGGAAAGCTATTGATTTATGGGTGTTGATCTTGTAGCCTGCCACTTTGCTAAATCTGTTTATAAGTTCAAGCAGAAAAGAAGCGAACACTCCCATCCAATTTTTATGAAGCAACCATAACTCTGATACCAAAACTCAACAAGGATACATCAAAAAAAGAAAACTAAAGACCAATATCCCTGATGAACTTGGATGCAAAAATCCTTAATAAAGTACTAGCAAACCATATTCAAAAACTTATAAAGAAGATAATCCTTGATGATCAAGTGGGCTTCATCCCAGGAATGCAGGGCTGGTTTAACATATGCATAATTAACGTAATTAACCACTTAAACAGAATCAAAGACAAAAACTATATGATCATACCAATGGATGAAGAAAAAGCCTTTGATAACATCCAGCACCTTTTTATGTTAAAAATGCCAGAGAAGATAGGGTTCAAAGGATCATTTCTGAACTATGTAAAGGGTATATATGCTAAACCCTCAGCTGGTATGATACTAAACGGAGAAAAACTGAAAGCATTTTCGCTAAAATTGGGAACAAGTCAAGGCTGTCCACTCTCACCACTTTTATTCAATATTGTTCTTGAGACCCTAGCTGGAGCAATTAGGCAAGAGAAAGAAATCAAAGGGATAAAAATAGGAAGAGAGGAAGTCAAACTCTCCCTTTTTGCTGACAACATGATCCTATATCTGGAAGATCCAAAAAACTCCATCAGTAAACTACTTGAACTTATAAACAGAGACACCATTCTTTACTTCAGAGAAAATGTTCCTATGTATCACAAACACGAGTCTTTTAACAATTGTTTTATTTTTATTACTCTAAGAAAACATTTAATTTAATAATTCAAGGATTATTAAAAGTTTTGAATTTTATTATTCAGAATTCTGTTGTTAATTTAGTTGTTATTCAAGGTTTATAGTATTACACATGTTCAAATAAAGATTTCAAGCTATAATTACCAACTCTACTGTGGTATTTAAGGAATTCAAGGAAGTCATAAGGTATACATCTAGAATAGCCACCAAAACCTGGAAAACTAGGAGTTTCTCTTATATTGCAGTCTTGTTTGCTCTCATTGTGCTAAATTTTCTGAAGTTATATTGGATCTGTTGAAAACTGTTACCACAGGTTAGGGACTCAGTATTTCAAAGGTAATAGGTGATAGCATCTTAAAAGTCATGACCCAAATACATTTCTGTCCATCCACTAACCCCAACCATCAATCAATATGCTTTACTTCTCATTACTGCCCTGAAAGGGCTGAGTGTATTTAAGTTCACTTCACACCACCCTTTCACCTAATGGGAAGAGAAAATAAGGTCAGAGAACTGAATGACTTTCTCCAAATCACATGAGTAGCTGGTGAAAGCAAGGTCTCAGACCTACACCTCCGGTATTTGTTGTACCCTTGACTCTTCCCACTCCTTACTTACCCACTAACCATTGCAGTGAATTGTTTCAAGAATGCTCCTCAGGTGATATTGTGGTTTTTGATGCAAGCATTAAAACATTCTTTTTCTAATATCTAAGGTTTTATTTAATCAATATTTTTTCCCCTAAGTAACTAAATAAGATTTTCTAGGCAACTTGGAATCACCTTTCTACTTTTTCATATCACCATTTTCTAACAGAACATACTATGTCATCCTTACGTTGAGTTAGCATATATTTATTCATAAACTGTAATATCCTTAGCACTATACTAAACTCTTGGTAGGAATGAGACAATTCTCAGATCTGTGGGCTTCATAGTCTGTTGTGACTTTTAATTTAATTTCCAATATCAATAATCTTTTCCTTCTGGTACTGCTGTCGATTATTATATTAGCCTCTATATAGTCTCTTTCTCCAGAATTTTACTTATCAAAATATATACTACTAAGATCATGTGAATTACATTAATTTCTCATTCAAAGTTTTCATTGATTGCTTCATACACTCAAATCTCATCCCTTGCCTGTCCATATTTCTTCACTTGCAGTTAAGGTGTTCTTTTTAAAAAACTTACTTTTAAGTGAAAGGATAAAAATTGTAGCTATTGGGGCTGGAGCGGTGGCTCAGCGGTTTCGGCGCTTGCCTGGCAAGCACGAGGACCCGGGTTCAAACCCCAGCACCACGTACACAACTGAGTGTTGGAGCAACTGAGGCCAAGTGAAAAACTAAATAAAAGTTGTTTCTCTCTTTCTCTGTCTCTCTCACTGTCCCTCTCTCTTTAAAAAAAAAAAAAATTGTAGCTATTAAGATAGTACCCTGGAATGTTTTGATACATATACACATTGTTTATTGCTTAAACCAGGTCAAAAATCCCTTTCCTGGACATTTAACATTTTATAGAAAAAACTTCCAAAAGCCTTTCTTCCAATTTTTTAAAATTTACAGTATGTTAATGCTATGTATAGTCACCCTACTGTGTAACAACACATCAGACCATCTTGCTCCTAATTGTAACTTAGTATCCACTCATCTGCATTTCCCCATTCTCCTGCCCCACTCTCCCTGGTCTCTGGAACCAATATTCTACTTTTAGCTTCTATAAGATCCGGCTTCTTATATCACACTATGAGTGAGATTAGATAGTACTTGTCATTCTCTGCCTGGGTTATTTCACTTAGTTTAGAGATCTCCAGTTCCTTCCAGGTTGTTGCAAAAGACAGGATGTCATTCTTTTTATGGCTGAAGAGTAAGTACTCTGCTACATATAGGTACCGCTTTGCTAGCCATTCTTTGGTTGATGGGCACTAAGGGTGTTTCCATTTCTTGATTATTTTGAATAATGCTGCATTGAACATGGGTGTGTCGACATCCTTCCAATCTAAAGATTTCATTTATTTTGGATATATGCCAGGAAAGGGACTGCTGGAACATATAGTAGGTCTACCTTTACATTTTCAAGGACTCTCCACACTGCTTTTCGTAATGGCAACACTAAATGACATTCTATCAACTCTGTGCAAGGGCTCCATTATTCCACATCCTCACCAGTACTGTCATCTTTTGTTTTGATCATAACAGGATTTTTTACTGAAGTGAGGTAATATCTCATTGTGTTTTTGTTTTATTTTGTTTTGTTCTTAGTTGGTAATTTTGCCCATTTTTCCCTATGCCTATCGGCCATTTAGATGTCATTTGAGAAATATCTATTTAGGTTTATTGTTAGCTTTAATTAGGTTATTTGTTTTTGATATCAAGTTTATGGAGTTCTTTATATATTCTGGATATCAATTCTTGTCGGATGTATAGTGTGTGAATACTCACTCCTATTGTGAAGATTGTTTCTTCATTGTGTTGTTTCCTTAGCTGTGCAAAAGCTTCTTATTTGATGTGATTTCATTTGTTGATTTTTGCTTTTGTTACCTGTGCTTTCAAGGTCTTTTCCAAAAAAAATTTGCCCATTCCAATGTCCCTAAGTGCCTACCTCATGTTTTCTTCTAGTATTTTCATAGTTTAAGGTCTCACATTTCAATCTTTAATACATTTTGATTTAACTTGTTTGTAACTGATGACAGATAGGAGTCCAGCTTTATTCTGCTACAGGTGTAAATTCAGTTTTCCTCTCACCATTTCTTATAGAGACTGTCCTTGCCTTGATTTTTGTTCTTAGCATCTTTCTCAAAACACATTTGGTTTGAGAAGCAGAGGATAATTTTCGTGCTCTCTATTTTGTTCTACAGGTCTATACATGTGTTTTTATGATACCACCATGCTATTTTCATTACAACAGATTTGTAGCATATTTTGAAGTCTCTTTGTTTTTTTATTTTTATTTTTTTTGTTTTTGCTTTTTGTTTTTTGGGTTTTTTTTTTGTTAGCAGAGATCATTTATATTAGAAACTAGATAAATATCCAACAATAGTTACTATTAAATATGTCATGATCCATCCATACATACAACAGAATATTGTGTGGCATTAAAAGCCATGTATTTATCTGGGCGTGGTGGTGCATGCCTGTAATCACAGCGACTCCGGAGGTTGAGGCAGGAGGATCACAAGTTCAAAACCAGCCTTGTGAGGCCCTGAGAAAGTTAGCAAGACTCTGTCTCATAAAATAATAATAATAATAATTTAAAAAAGGGCTGTTGATGTGACCCAGTGGTTAAGCATCTCTGGGTTCAATTCCTAGTATAAAAAGAAAAAGAAAGAAAGAAAGTAAAAAGTCACATATTCATTATTTAGTGACTTGGGGATATGTTCTTTTTTTTAATTTTTATTTGATAAACATGGTCTTGCAACTTGGAAGGGTTCATCATCAAACAATCAAGAACAAAAGTGTAATGACAGAGGAAGCCAATATTGGAGCCAGACCATGGTTTCCCCACTTTGGGTTCTGCATGGTTCCATGTTTAACTTTACTTAAGATCCAAGTTGATTGGACTTCTGGAAGTCAGAGGTTCCCCTCGGATTGGATTCACCCATACTTCGTTATGGTCACCTTGATGTTCTTCCTATTCCCTTTCTTCCTCCCTATGTCCCCCAGGAATCTTAGCACAGTTCCCCATGATCATGTAAGAATTCATACATGATGAGGTAATTGTTAGGTTAGCCATCTAATATATGATTCTGCTTCTAGTCTAGCATCCACAAATGAGAGAAAACATTTGGCCCTTGAATCTCTGATACTACCCTTAGCAAAATTTTTTCCATCTCCATCCATTTGGCTGCAAATGCTATAATATCATTTTCTCTAATTGCTTAAAATGACCGAATATTGGGTTTCTTTCTTGTGATTCCATATAAATTTCAGGATTATTTACTTAAATAGTTGTATGAACAATGTCATTGGTGCTTTAATAACAATTGGAAATTTAAATTGCTTTAGGTAGTTTGATTATTTAACAATATTAACAAATCCTTCCAATCCATGTACACAGGATATTTTTCTACTTTCTCAAGTCCTTTTCAATTTCATTCATTGATATTTTGTAATTTTAATTGTGGAAGGCTATAACACCTTTGGTTAAACTTATTTCTAGATAATTTTTCTGGTATCTGTTGTATTTGGAATTGCTGTCTTGATTTCTGTTTCAGAGAGCTCATTGTTGGCATTTAGCAATGTTACTAATTTCTGTATATCGCATGTACCTTGTGATTTTACTGAATTGATTGATTAATTCTAATAGTTTTTTAGTGATATTTGAAGTATCACATGTACAAGATCATGCCATCTACAAACTTAACAATTCAGCTTTATCTTTTCCCATTTTGATCCCCTTTATTTCTTACTCTTCCAAGATTGTCCTGGCTAACTCTTTCAATGCTATCTGTTTTCAACAAAAGCAATAGAAGTGGGCATGCTTGTCTTTTTCCAGATTTGAGAAAGCTTTCAACTTTTTCCAATTCATTCAGTATAATGTTAGCAGTTGGTTTATTATAAATGTCCCTTATTTTGTTGAAATACATTCCTTACCTAATTTGTTCAAACTCTTTAGCATGAAGGGTTGTTGAATATTATCAAATGCTTTTTCTTCATCTGTTGAGATAATCATATGGTTTCATCTTTTATGTTGTTCATCTTTTGTTTCATATTTATTGGTTTGCACATGTTGAACCATCCTTGCATCCTTGGAATGAATTCCAATTAATCATGGTTGATAATTTCTAATGTTCTATTGGACTCTATAATTAGTATTTTGATGATTTTAGCATCTATATTAATTGAAAACATTGAACTATAGTTTTATTTTCTGTAATTTTGTCTGTTTTGATGTCAAGGTATTGCTGGCCTTGTTAGGATTAGAAGAATTTCTTTATTTTCTATTTTTTTTTAATAAAAAGGAGAATTGACATTTGTTCTTTAAATATTTTGTAAAATTCACCAGTGATGCCATCTGCTCCTGGACTTTTCAATGATGGAAGGATTTTTATTACTGATTCAATCTTATTTTTAGTTACTGGTATATTGTTGAGTTCTAGGAATCTTTCCATTTTCTCTGTTACTGAATTTATTGGTATCGGTATTAATAATAACCTCTAAAGATCCTTTGTTGTTTAAGTGATAATGTACTCTTCTATAACTTACTTGTTTTTGTAGTTTGCATAAAATTGATCTAGTTTTAACCTCTATTTCCATAAGTTTATTACAAAAAATTATTTATTGAGAGTTTCCTAAGGATAAAACTCAGTGCTGTATGAAAGAGGGAAATACAGTAGTTACCATATCTGAAATCTCTGTTAGTTCTTTTTAGAAAATATAGAATCTTGTATAAACATTATGAATATCATTAAAACCATAAGTAGAAGCTCTCAGAAACTCAAAAGACAGTTTACCCTTTGTTGCAGAGTTCCAGTATTAAGGGTTTTATGACCATTTTTAACTTAACCCTTCAATTTCCTTTCCTGATACCCTTGGTTCATTGTTCAAGCAGACTTTAATCTTTAATAATTCTATTGTTAAAAGTGCACTATAATGCATTTATACCATGTTTACTAAATGATAATGACACTACAATTGAATGTTGTTTCTGTTATATTTTCTTTTGATCTGATCTAAGGTTTCATATAATATATTCTATCATGGGTTCTGTCATATTTTGAATTGTGTAAAAAGAAAATAATCTGTTTGCAGCCACCCTGTGATGTCTCTCTGCTCTAGTCTTTAGAAGTACTTTGTGAGAAACACTGTTTAGGACACGGATGATCATGATTATGGAAGTCTCTCAATTAAGCCTCACCCTGCCCGAGACTAAGGTTCAACTTTGTCTCTAAAGTTGACTTCTTACGACTGCCTGATATAGATTTAGGGCCAAGCCAGAATTTATATTTATTATTATATTATATTATTAAAGAAACAGTGGAAAGGTTTTTATTTGTGGTGATGGTAGAAAACTGTAGAGTGGTAAAATTTTGTTCCTTATTCTACATATATCTTCTTCAGATTTTTAGTAAGAAATATATTAACTTTATAGGGTAAAGAAAATATAAAGTATTTCTAGAGATGCTCACAAACTTATTGGTACTGAGTTTAGGATAATCTTTCTTTTAATACTTGGATTAATTATTTCCATTGATTCATATCAGAATTAATTTCATTCAAAATTATAACAAAATAATTATTTTCTGCTTTATTGATCTGGTTGAAAAGGACTTTTTTGTATTAACTTGTATGGCTCATCTTTATTAACCCCTTCAAATTAGTTTTCATTACATTTTTCAAAATTTAGAATGACAAATGTGTGAGTAATTGTTGATAATGATTATTTTACTTTTAAACTAAATTCTAAGGTAATCAAAAATTTGAATAGGATTACTCTGATACAGATTATTTTAACTTAAATGTTCAGGTCAAATTTTTGTATATAGAGAAAAATTATTCAAGGATTATGAGGAAGAAAATAAAAGGGTTTTGGTTTCTTTAAAATTCTATTACTCCTTTTCCAGTTAACATTAATGCATGACTTCCCTTTGCCATTTTCTCATATTTTCCAACTTATCTCATATTGTAATTTCTATTTGTAAAAATCTGTCTCAAGATATAACCCACTAGTCACTTCCTTCTTAAATTCTTGATAAATATCCTCCAGTCAGTTTACATTAACAAACATCCCTCCTTTCTAGTTTACAACCAGAAAGGCTTATTTGTTGTTACATGCCCACCATGGATCAGCTATGATTCTGCTCCATATCATCTGGAAAAGATGTCTTGGATGGCACTTTTGGAGTATCTGTAAGAAAAATATAGTAAAAGCAAGTTAGTGTTTAAGCTTTATTTTGGGATTTATGTACACACATCAGTTCAAAGCCATTGACCAAAATAATCCTCATGATTCACTCCTAGTCAACAGGACACATTTTTAACATCAATCCATTTCCAAGAATGAGGCCAACAGAATTAGGAAGCATAATGCAGATCCTCGGAGGAACAGCACATGTTATTAATGCATCCTGTAGTACTGATCACTGTAATGGAGATGAGAATTATTCAAAGATTTCGAATGTTTCTCTTCTGTGTTCTTATCTGCTTTTATTATTACGTAAAATAATATATACTATTTTGGATATGAGTATTTTTGTTCCTTGCCCAGTTCAACTTTTCAAAGCACTATCCGTTTTTTAGGATTTTATTTATAATCCCAGGCTTCTTTGATATTGTCAACTTTATTTGACTCAGCTGTTCTTTGATGAATTATATTGATGAGGTGGAGGGTGTGCCAGGAGTTGACCCCAGGAGTATTCTACCACTGAGCTATACCCCCAACCCTTTTTATTTTATATTTTAAATCTTGTCTCACTAAGCTGACAAGGCTGGGCTTGAACTTGGGATCCTCCTGCCTCAGCTTTCCAAATCAGTGAATTACAGGTGTGCAGCACTGCACCTAGAAAGATGTTAAATTGTTTTTGGCACTCACTTTTGCAGCTCCTCAATACTTTTGCATGGATGTCCTGGATCTTCTCCAAAGATAGATATGAGATAATGTACTTCATGTGATGACAGCTTTGATATGTTTTCTTCATCATGAGGGAGAAACTTTTTCTGATTTTTATTACTGTGATACATCATTTCCAGAAGTAACTAGACCCCCCAAAGGCCTTTTCTGTTCTGGATAGAATATGAACAAATATATCATTTGTTAAATTGGCTATACCTCTCTCAGCATGTGGTTGGTGGTATGGAATCCGATTCTAAACCCCTGCTGCTTTCAGATGTTTACTGAATGTGTTATAATACAATTTGGGGGTTAAAAAAAGAAATATTGACATCTGTTTAGTGATATAGTACATTATTAGAATAATACATACTGTATGAATTGAGGATTGTTATTATTCTGTTTCATGAAAGGAAAATATTTGCATAAGAAAAAGACCTAAAAATAAAAAGAAGAAAAACACCAAGAGAACAAGGGAATCCATGTTATAGAAACCATTGGAAGAAGGAATTTTATCAAAGATCAGAAACAGAATCAAACGGTTAATAATATCAAGTAGGGAGAGACCCATAAAACATCATTTAATCACAGAAAGAAATATTGAAATGCAGAGAAATGGGTCCATTGCCTACCTACTTAGTGGTATAATATATGAATACACAATTCAGACACCTAAGACCACAGTTTTCTCAAAAAATGCAGCTGGTTTTCCATGGACATTGAGTCAATTTCCTATATCACCAAGTTTGTTATTCTTATAATGATTTGAGTACAGAGAAAGAGATATAAATTATTTTTCAAGGAAAATGAAAAAAAATTGTGAAAGAGTTTGAAGATTTGTCTAGTATTTTACCATTTATGTGAATTGTTCCTATTAAAAGTTTAAAATTACAAGAGTGATCTTAGCAAGGCCAAATCATATAAATGAAATAAACATTTATATGTTGCACAGTGTGATCAACTAACTCTTAATGTTAGATTGAACTTTATAACACAGTACAATCAAAATTAGGGTCAATTTATTAAGCACATAAAATATATGTGTTTGCTTTCAAGAAATAAACTTGACATTTTGGAGTTAGAGTGAAAGGCGAAAATGGGGAATAGATGGATGAGAGATAAAGCATGTAGAAAATCAATCAAGAGGAAAGTTCCTTGACATCTGTCAAAAAAGAAATTTCAAAGAAGTGAAAGGCTAAAGCAAGGTAGTAAAGGACATAAGCTCAGTTTAACAACTTTAAATTTGAAAGTAAGTGATAAATTGAAGTAACTGTAGTAAAGTACAGTGTGGACTTTCTATTCTGCAGCCTTCTCCCTTATTTTATAAGGAGACTATAAGTTCTTTAGGGAAATTGAAATTTCCCAAATAGTTTTTCCCATTGTTTGGTTAAGGCTGATGCCAATTATCTCTTAGTTTATATAACTGGCCTAAAAATCAAGATAGTCCCTCCACTAAATAAAGAGATGGAGTTTAGGGTAGATATATACCTAGGTCAGCCTAATGTAAGAAATGTTATTGTATTTTCTTGAAGTTATTCAATAAACGGAATTTTCTTTTCCCTTGATATAGTAGCTGGAAATTTGGAGATGCTAGTGATCATCATTGTCACTATTATACAAAGATTTTTTTCATTTGATTTTATTGGTTGGCTTTGAATTTAGCTGAATAAATAATATAGGGGAATATTTATCTCTTAAATAAAAGACATCTAGAGATCTATAAGTAATCAATGCAAGTTGGGTATGCATGAAAATAAAGCATGCTGGAATAAAAGCAAGCTCTTCCTATCAGAAACCTTTATACTTTCTTCCCATAGGAGACACCGCACAAATTCACTTCAATATAAGTGGCCAGAAATTAGAGAAGTGACCACATATCTTTTGAAAAGGGAAATAGGAGACATAGTCTTTTGTAGAATTTCCAAGTTTAAAAAAAAAAAGCACTTTCTATTACCAAAGTAGAGAAATTCCTGGATAAAGAAAAGAGACATGTTACTAATAAAACCTTTCTAGGACACCTGACATACATCAGTCCACATTGACTGTTTTTCCTAAATTCCCTCATCCTGTCAGTCTTTACATATGTCTTCCTCTAACAGGAGACATTTCTATTCTTTCTTGTTTTTCCATATGCAGCATACCTCCCATAACTCCAACATGTAACAATTGATTCTCACTGTTAGTTTTGTTATGAAACCAATTTTGTATGAAAGAAACACAAAAAGTGTTTTATAAAACTCACTGATGTTGCTCCTTGAAACAGCAATGCAAAGGTAAATTCAATAGGCATCATTTTTATTATTTAGATCATTTTGTCAATCTTGAGGAAGGCAGCTGGTACATGTAAAGAAAGGTCATGGAGGGTCTTCAAACCCTTCTTTAATAATACATATAGGCATCCTCTTCTGTTTTTGACCTTGATTTTTCATGTCTGAGGATGCATTAACTATGTACAAAAAGGTTTTCTTTCCCCTTTTACGCTTAATGGTTTTCTTTCACTAAGTCTGGAAGGGTTACTATAAAAGCATATTATGTCTTAAACTAAAATGTTTCGCATTTACCTGTCTAATTCACTTGTTTTGTTAATTTTATTCATATGCGCATTGTATTAAGAGCAAATATGAGTTCTACAGTGGACTAAATCCTGGGGTGCATGTGTAAATCACATACAGTCTCCCTCTGAGGCTTGCTCTGTGATGGATGAGAAGGTGCAACAGTAATAAAATCTACTAACAGATGTGTTTTACAAGTTATTGTTCTCCTTAGCAACAACTCTATAAAAGAGAACATGGAGGACAACAGGACTTGTAGAAGCTGTTTCTCATTGAAGAAATAACTTTTGACCCATGTTCTGAATAATGGGCAGGAAGTTATCTGTTGAGGAATAAAAGGGACATGCGCAAGTAGAAAGGACACAAGTACACAGGGTATGTGTGTCATGAAAATAGAGTGTAATGTGTAGCCTTTTATTCTGCTGGCATCTATTGGGCACTTCCTTTACTCACATGGCATAATAAGATAGTAAGATACTGGTCTTGGCTGGTAACTAAATGTTTACAGTCCAGAGGGAGAAAAGACTGCTTATATATGTGTGCAATGTAGCAGCATCCATAACACTGGAAGTATTTCAAACTTCAAAAAGGAAGAAATAAAGAATTATTTCCTGATTAATCTAGATGGAAGAATCTTGGTGGAGGAGCTGACTCTTGAGCTATGAGGCCATGAACCTTCTAACGTGAGTGTCTTTTTTCTGTCTTTCAATCTTTCTTCAGATTCATCAGTCTTTATTAAACATCTATATAACATATAACTTTGTATTACCAGATGAGGAGAATCCAGAAGCCTTAGAAACAGTAGTTTTAGAATTAAGAATTCTAGCCTTAGTAATTGTCAAACAGAGCCAGGCTCCGTGGCACACACCTGTAATTCCAGTAATTCAGAGACTGAGACAAAAGGATTAGGATTTGGGGTCAGCCTCAGAAATTTAGCACAGCCCTAAGCAATTTGGTGAGACCCTGTCTCAAAATAAAGAATAAAAAGGACTGGGTCTGGCTTAGTGTTCAAGTGTCCCTGGGTTCAATCCCTGGCAAAGCCCCCTAAAAAAAAGAAATTCTCAAACAGTTCCAGTTAAGAAATTTTGTTTTATGTGTTTATTTATTTACTAATTCATTTTTCTACAAAGCCCTATAGTCATACTAAATCTTAGGCAGAAGTCTAATATGTAAAGCTGAGGAAGTCAATAGAAACACCAAGGTTAGGAAAATGAAAACTTGGTTTTATCCTCTTTTCTTTCTTCACTTGTAGAGAAAACAGAGGTGTAGCTCTTTTCCTCTAGGAATATAGATTTTTGGAATATAGAAAACCTTATCTTCATTATCTTTGCATTTATAATTTAAACATTTACCTTATGTTTATATTTTAATTTTATGTTTAAAAATATATGTTTGTTGCAGATTTTAGAATCCTCCATATGAAATGTAGCTCATTAAAAAAAATATGACTGTAACTCAGCAGTACAGTTCTAGAAGAAAAATAGTTCTTTCAGACTTCACAACAAACAACAAAGAAAAGAAAGCTTCATAAACACTTGAAAATAAAGTTGCTGAAAATGTACTATTTGATGAGAAAGGTATAAACAAGAGGCAATTTTGAGCACTAGTGATCTAGTGATTAGTTGTAAAGCTCTTATTCAATAATCAGTTTTAAAGAGGCAATGATAAAAATGTAAATGGGAAGCCTTTCATGAATCTCTTAGCCAGCTAAGTAAACCTAGGCAAAAGCAACATGATATTTCTGTACATTATCATGCAATGCTAATTAGTTATGTGATTATAGACTAAATAACAAATGAACAATTTAAGTCAAACCACATTATTGTTAAGAGTGCATCCTTTTTTAATTTGTAGCTTTCTTTATTTAATTTGGAAGTCATTATAGGCTCTAGTTCAATTTTGTTCTTAAGGACTGAAAATAGTTCCTTTACACTTTTTCTAGAGTAAAAATAAGAAGTTTCAATATATAGATATTTGAGTTCAATACTACCTAGAAATCAAAGAATAAAATCAAGTATAAAAACTACGATTCTGTCTAGAGAATGAAAAACGCATGGGTCATAGAGTTAAATTTAATATTAAAAACTAATAGTACATTTAACAAAGGAAATCTAACAATGTGTTAATATATTTGTACACATAAAAGTACTTTGAATGCTTTATTTTAATTTCTAGTTTGGTCTTCATAAGAAACAATGAGCTGAAAAGAACATTTTTGATAATCTTTAAAAGACCCAGTAGTTACCTTGTGTAAAGGAACAATGCTCAGTGTACAATTCGTCCCTGCCTACGGAAAGCTTATCAGTTTGGTTGCGTACCTGAAAGTGTGTCCATTTACAGGGGCCACTGGAAGAAAAGCCCAGTGGCAGTTGTAGTAACCACATTTCAAGGGACATTTAAAAACATATCAAACACGCAATGCCTTTCCTCTTTAAGGACTTAGAAAACAATTTACCCCCTGAACTCTGGATTTGAAGATCAAAGTACTAAACACAGTACCAAAATATTGTCAATGAACCATTCTCAAAAGGATATTTTTTATTGCTTGATAGGAAACATCACTTTAAAGATCTGAAAGCACTATTTTTAATAGTTCACAATCCTTGGTTGGTGTGAAACATAGTCTATCTGAAAGTGTTGATCTGGATTTTGTAAACAAACAAATTTATCAATCAGAGTTTTAGTTAGTATGAAGTAATGCAAAATTAAATTCAAATGGCTTTAGCACAAAAAGTAGCTTATTAGGTCATATTACTTGGCAGGCAGGTAGTTTTGTGAATAATTATAACAGATTTAATATGTATCATGTATTATATAGTTTATATAATAAATCAGCTGGGTTTGGGTAAGAATACAGAACCCCAGTGAAACCATCAGGCCTCTTTTCTCTAACTCCATCTCTGTTTTCCATTTTCCTTGAACCAGCTCTAAAGTTAGGCCTTATGATGTAAAATACAGTTCTTATTCTTACCTCTTATGAAGTCTAACTTAGGAATATATGATTGCAAATCCCCTATTGGGCATAAACCAAACAGAGATTCTATCACTGTGATCAAGATTATAGATTATAGTACTGATATGAGTCTATATCATATTATCACTGCTATGCCTTCTGGCAGAGCTTCATTCTGAACATACAGTTTAGCATTGGAGAATAAGAGAAGGCAGACACAAAACACAAAGACTGATGAAAAGAAGAGGAAGTAGACTTAACAGAAAAAAATACATATGTATATGTTTATGTGTATTTATGTTTATTACAAGTTTTTATCAGCTTTCTGGGAAGAATTGCTACTCTAATGTTATAATACACAAAATTTAATTAACAGAATGTCCACAGTATACCATACTTAATAAGTTTCTTATTCATTTATTATTATTACATTATTTCAAGTGTCAAAAATAATAAAATGCTAAATAAAATCGCATGCACATTTAAAACACTGATTCTTTTTTTTAAAGAGAGAGAGGGAGAAAGAGAGAGTTAATTTTTTCATCTGGTTTTTGTTTTTCCTCCACTTATTCGTGGATGTGGTGTTGGGGATTGAACCCTGGTCCTCACACATGCCAGGCAAGTGCTCCACTGTGGAGCCACTTCTCCAGCCCTAAAACATTGATTCTTAATGGATATATAAAAACACAATAATGAAATTGAAAGGACCATTAACTTAAATATCTCAAATGTTCATAAAATTTGAAAATTATCATTATCTTTTTAAATCAGCAGGAAAGAAAGTGCTCCTTATCTCCTACTCTTACCTTATGGGCAAGCTAATCAGCTTTCCTGTTTAATTAAAATGTAAATTTATATGGTGCTGCTATTCTTTCTGAAGAATGCTGACTTCAATATACTCTAAAAGACTATGAATTGCTCTTAATATTGATAAGCATAATTTAGGGGGAAAATAAAGAAAGAAAATAGTTGGGGATGGCCAAAATGAGAGAAAGAGAAAGAAAATGAAAAAAAAAGTATGGAAAATGTGGAGGAGCAAAGAAAGCAAAGGAACAAAAAAGTACATTTTATTCTTACAACAATCAGCTAAACGTTGCTAAACGTTCGTGAAGGTAACTCACCCAGATTACTAATCAACTTAATCTGTTTCTATATCTTAGTGGTTTTTTTATGGTTGTTTTATTAAATAAGGAGTTTTCTTTGAACAAAAGTAATAGAGAAAAAAATGAGTAATCAAGCAAACAAGCTTCTCGCTGGCTTTCAGTCATTTTTTTTTTTCCCCACTTAAATGAAGAAACACAATGTAGTTTATCACCAAATCACTGAAGCACACAATTTCCCCAGTAATCCTGAAGGTGAGCTACAGGGCCTGACCACGGGATGGTGATATCTGGTCATGTTTCGTGTTTTACAGCTGGTATTCACTGATTAGTCACTTTCTTTCCTGTCTTCCGTAGATATGAGGGGGAAAAGTTTGTTTAACAGAGAAATTATTCCAATGCATTTCAATTTAATGTTTAAAAGACTGAGCCCATCCTATAGCATACAAATACATCTTGGAAAATTTAAAGGAAGTAGAAAAAAATTTACATTAGACTTTTACAGATGTGCTTAAGCAAAACTGGCTCAAAGATGTGCTTGGATTACATTTAATTTTCTTCACCACAGGACACATTCTAGTGTCACATCAAATTATATGCCTTATTTTTTAATTAATAATGGTACTTTATAATTTGTGAACACATGACAATATACACATATATAATATGCATACATATATAGTATACATACATACATATATATGTTTTGTTATACATATGAAATCATTCCTCCAATTTATATTTCAGGTATAAATAAGGTGTTTCCATAAGATTTAAATTTATATTGTTTGTTATTAATTATGTTAGAATTATATTCAAAGGTGGCTAAAATACATAAACAAATAAGTCCATGTGATCTTAATGAAATGTTAAAATAAAGTAATACATTTGAACTTTTTACTAAATATTTAATTTACTGCACATTTTAATTAAAGTGATGTAAAAACTTAGAGGACTTCAACTTTCCTGTTTGAAATAAACAAAATGGAACCTTATCTTGTACTTTGTATAAAATGGCAAATATATTTTCATTCATAACAGCTAAATTAGGGTGGAATTTAGAAAATACCAATATGTTAAGGAGGGAGTAGAGTACCTTTACACAGTGCTTCTTCTGTTTGGGGAGAGCATCAGAAATCCCCATTGTGTAGTGTGTGCTCCAGCCTCTGCATAGAGATTAGTAGCTTAAAAATAGTAATAAACGAGGCTGGAGTGGTGGCTCTGGCAGTCACAGCGCTTGCCCTGCATGCACAAGTACACAGGTTCAAACCCCAGCACCCACATACACAACTATGTGTCAGAGCAACAAAAGCCACGTGAAAAACTCAGTAAAAATTGATTCCCTCTCTCTCTCACTCTCCTTTTCTCTTAAAAAAATAGTAATAAAGTCCTTCACATAGTCTAAAAATAGCAGAATGATCACTACATTATAAAATGTACGGTTCTAAAAAAACCACAGGAATTGATAACTTTGAAATCTTTTATTGCTAAATATATAATAAAACTAAGACCAATTTTCCAGGTTTCAAAGGGCTCTAGCTGCCCCTTCAGCTTATTAAGGCTTCCTGCCCTCATTCCTTTTTATTCTCAGGACTCTTCAGGATAAAAGCCTCCCCACTCTCCCGTTCTCATTTTTTATCATTTTTTTTTTTGGTGGTTTAACAAAATGTTATAGTTGATCAACGTGTTTTTGCTTAACTATACCCTTTCCCCACATGAATACAACCAAATGAATGCGCTCTGGAATCTCATTTTTAGATGCTTTTCCTAATTGTCATTTTATGTAATGGAATGAAAAAGACTCCAGCCCTAAGAAGTGAACAACCATTGAGAAGAACCTCAGGCCCAAAGTCAATTTTCAGGCTTTTTCTATTTCCTTCCCCAGAAAGCTGCCAATCTCACATCAATCAGTCTTGTTTTTTTTTTCCTCTGCCTTTCTTCAGCCAGGATGATTAAACTTCTCCGTGATGTGCTAAACAACTTTGTGCTTTTCTTTTTGTGGTTTTTATTGTTATGTCAGGAGATACTTTATTTCTATTGTAAATTTAATGGACCAATCCACGTTTTCCTATGTGACCTTTATTCTGGCCAGCAGATGGTATGACCTGCCACCCAGGAGCTGTCTTCTTTTTACTTTGATGTGTAACACTCTCAGGTAATACAGCAACACTTCCACTCTCATTTTTTAGAGTTTTCCCTGGCTGGACTGCTTCTAAACAGCAGCCAGGCTCTCCCAAATTTCCTCAAAGCAAGGACTGTTTGGCACGAAACTTTCAGCGAAATACGAATCAATAGGTATCATATTATTGTTTCCTTCTCCATATATGTTCATATTGAAATCTATTACTAAAATATTTATTTGTCTTAAAATTTATGGAGTATTAGAATTAAAGAAGAATTTTTTTGTATTGATTATCTAGATGGGAGTTAATACAAACAAGAGTAAACTTCCATATTTCAGGGGAAAATTAGATTATTAGTTTAAGGAAACAGTGACCTAGCTTTGCAAAAGAGGTTTAAGAGCTTCACAGCTTAGGAAATTAATTTACAGCTTAAAAATGAGTAAGCATGATTTTCTCTAGTGCTTTCTGCTATCATATGCATCACTGAAATGACACTGTGCAGCTGAGCGTGCTTGGCTGACTCGAGGCACTCTGTCTGAAAGCACAATTTTCTCTTAATGCTTAAGAATCGCTTTGCAATTGCTGTGATTAATTGAAACAATACATTTAAATGTTGCCAAGCTGCCACTAGTTTATTAAGGCAATTCCTTCCCAGGGCCTCTTTATTTCCTGCAAAGTGTTCTAATCTCCAAACATAGGTGGCAAGGTTGCAGGTACCAAGCCAGTTTCTACAATGTGTAATTCCCTTAGAAATATATCACAATAGCTGTTTAGTCTTTACTGTCCCCACTTCTGTGATTATGAGACATTACATTTAGAGTAGGGCAATTTAGGTCCGAGTTAGCCACAGCTGGTGATCATGTCTCACCCCTGACCTTCAGGTTAATGAGAAGTTCCTCTGGGTAATTGTCTTCTCTTAAAGACAGTCTTGTGTTATGTAATCTTTATCGCTGTAAAATGACAGTTGAAGTTTGTTATACATAAGCAAGAAGGAGAACATTATTTCTGCAGTGAGCAATAATTATCTGCCTTCTAGCTGAAAATACATGCTGTGGATAAATTGTGTTCATCTGGTAGCCTTTGTTTGTAAGACAAGTTAATTAAAAGAGGAATGTTGAAAAATATGTTTGCCCACTGAGTGCTGATAGAGTAATAATATTACTTTACAAGAAAACATTACATACTAACCAACTTTGATTTTGTTCTAAACTTATGAAAGAAAATGAGACAGATTTAATATTTCCATAAACAAAATTTATTCACACACACACCACACCACACAAAGAACAGATGAGCCAATCATCTATTTGTTCTAATCAAGGAAAAACAGTCAGAATTCTGTGTTCCCAGGTGGCTTTTATACTGTTTAGTTGGACAAGATATATTAAGCCATACAGGATATATTAAGGTTAACAACATATCCTTATTAGGATATCTAAGTCATCCTCTATGCTAAATACTGGTGTGCCTGGTTGTTACTAGGATCACTGTCTTTACTGAAAATATACTAACCATTTATTCTAAGCATATGATATAGTTATCCCCCATATGATTTGCAAAAAGCATGCTTGTAGCTGTACAATAAAAACTAATTTCATAATTTCACTTTTTGGTGAAGAGACCAATAACTCAAATTTGAATATATTAATCACTAGCTGGAAATAATTTACTATTTTTTACTGATAAAAACTTCCCTCTTTAAAATCATTCTAGCATTAAACATGATTGCAAAATCATTGAAGTCAGAGTTCATATTTTATTTTATTTTAAAAAGAGAGAGCTAGAGAATTGATTTTATTTATGTTTTTCATCTGGCCTTTGTTTCTCCGACACTTAGTTGTGTGTGGTTCTGGGGTTCAAACCCTGATCCTCCCACTGTCAGGCAAGCACTCCAACCACTGAGCCACTGCTCTAGTCTGTGTTCATATTTTATCAAAAATAAATTTTAAGCTAATTTTATCTTATCAAAATTCCAGCATTGTGTTGGAGTTCTGGCTCAGCAGTTATGACGCTTGCCTCGCATGTGCAATGATGTAGATTTGAACCCCAAAAGAACAATGAGAGCTACATGAAAAACAAAGTAAAAATAAAATTGATTCTCTCTTTATCTCTCAGTGTCCCTTATGTTTACTTTAGCAATAACTGATCTGAAAGTAGATTTTGTGAACAAAATTCAATTGCCACATCCCTGCCTCATGAAATGGAGATGCATTCTTTCCAAGATCATGTCGCTCTGTAAAAAACCAACCCTTCCATCTGAGGTAGATCATATCACCACTGTGTGGGGATTCTTTCACTCTTTCAACTGGCATGGCCGTGTCCATGACAGTGCATCAAAACCTCTGGCTTCTTTGGGAGAGGCATGATAGGGTTGATTCATGGCTCCCATTATGTTATTTAGTTAAATAATGTATTTATACAAAACATACTTTTAAAGTAAGCGCATGTCATAAAGTTGCATTTTTTTTTTTATCTTTAGCCATAGGAAATAGAGTTAAAATGGTTAAAACGGTATATGGTCCTTTTCATAAATCTTATTCCAAGTTTTCCATGTTTAGACTTACTGAATTATTTTGAAGAATTTGGTGGAAGGTCTCTATTTCCAACTCAGACTATTGAGAATCTGATGAAAGATATAGAAAGTTTCTCTCTCCAGAATAATGACACATTCTCACACATTTTTGTATGAAATTTCAGCAGATATATCATCAGCATGAGACTTAAGGGTCCATTAATTTAAGGCTAAGAATGCTTGAGAAGAGGTCTTCCCAGATTATAACATTATTGCCGTTTTAAATGTATTACCTATGATACTCTAAATATCTACCTTTATTTAAAATTATCCCTTACAAGCTAGGATGATCATTGGCATGTATGTTTATTCACTAAAACAAATTGTTGGATTCCTGCCAAGCATATTTTTATTTGTTGGTTGCTTTATTTTGTTTTCCATTATCTTTAGAATTAATCTTTCCCAAGTCAGTGCTAGATTGATATTTGCAGCAAAATTGTGTATTCTTATACTTCCCCACTTATTTCTTCTCTATCATTTTTTTTAGGAATCTATGCATACAATTCTTTGTATTTTTCCATCAATCCTCTCTCAGGAAGGAAATTTGTGGATGATAGAAATTCTTTCATGTGTAAACCTTCCTCCTTGTTTTTAGGTAAAGAAACTGAGGACAAATATTCTCAAACACTGTGACATGGTTTGTGACAAGAAAAATCAAAACAAGAATAAAACTTTGCTAAATTTGCTAATAAGGCATACAATTTTTCATTTTTAACATATGCAACTAATCTCTCTGGTAGAATAGCTTTATAATAATGTAATAGTGCTAAAATACACAGAGTACTGTAGATGCCGTATGTGGAAAAGAAATCAAATGATGATTGGACACAACAGGTCACGAATATAATTCCAATATTTGGGAAACCGAGGCAGGAGGCTCACAAGTTGGAAGCCAGCCTAGACAATTTAGCAAGACCATGTCTGAAAATTAAAAAAGAAAAAATTTAAATGACTGGTGATGGTGCTATAGCTCAGAGGTACAGCACCTGTGGGTTAAAACTCCTTACTAAAAGTAATACATACATATGTACTTATACATTATACATACATTTTATATATATATATATAATGTATAATATATACACATTTTTAAAAGGTAGGGATGTAGCTTAGAGGTAGGATATACTTAGGTT
Source organism: Aplodontia rufa (assembly GCA_004027875.1). Lineage (NCBI taxonomy): Eukaryota > Metazoa > Chordata > Mammalia > Rodentia > Aplodontiidae > Aplodontia > Aplodontia rufa. The sequence continues at coordinate 36,696 of PVKS010008042.1, forward strand.
CAATCTCTAGTACAACAAAACAAACAAGCAAACAAAAAACTGGTATTCTAATATTTTGGGAGGGTTCAATTAGTACATTCACATGCCCAATCATATCTTATATAAATAAAGGTACTTCTAGTTTCACTATATAAATGGATGATCTTGTTTACACCCTGAAATCAGAAACATTTCTCAAAATACTGTGTGTAATCTCTTTTGCAATTTGTATCATAATCACTTGGGAATGACAAAATATAGGTATTACTCTATAATAAGTAAATAAATACACTTATAAATGAATATGTGAATAAATGAATATATATAAACATGCATTCATATATATGAACATTTACACATACACTTGGAAATAAGAAAGATATAGAAAATGAAGAGAGAGATGGAGAGTTATTTTACTTAAATATCCAACAATATTTGTTGAAAAAAAATTTAGAATATAATCAGAAAACAAAACAGGCAAAGTGAAGTGGGTTTTTCTATTGTAGTACAAAATTAGTCTTACATGTAAAATATTAAAATGATTGAAAAAAAGTAGTATTTCAACTATAATACTATAGGGGAAATGTAGTATTCAGATAAACCATGGTTTCTCAATTATTAGGTATAACTCTCTCCCAAATTTTAGAATTTAAAACAACCACATAACTTGTATATGATTTTTTGTGGATCAAGAATTTGGGAATAATTTAGCTGGTCAATTTGTGCCTGACCCAGTAGCAGCTGGGGTGATATCAACTTGAGGATCCACCTCTAATAGTGCCTTGATACGGCTAACTTTTTATATCTGTGTTTGTTGCTTGATCATCAAGGTAAAATGAGCTTCTAGTCAAGAGAACACACTGATAATTTATTCCCACAGTGGTTTTTGCACCAGTTCGCCCAGCCCCAATCCCACTGTGCTATTCCAGGAGGGGCAGATGACAATGAACCAGATCCTAACCCAGAAAACCCAGAAACTATGTATTACTAGAACTCATAAATCCCCTCTTCCCTTCTGCTGAGAGAGAGAGGAGAGAAGAGGGAGGAGAGGCCTTCTTTTTTCACTCTGGATTATAAATACAGTTCTCTCAGGGACAGGAGAAGATCTGTAGATATGTTATAATTTGTCCTGCAAAGAAATGACCCTGGGGAGATAAGTTCTTATTATCTCTGAAGGTCTGTTTCTTTAGACTTGCTATTTACTATCTTCTCCCCCTCAAGCTATCTTTACTTAGAAAAGTCCTAACTTAGCTGTGAAAGTAATAACTATTTCCCAATGTATATCTCTGACACTGTGGTTCTTTTCATTATATTGCTCTTTCATTCTCTTACTCTTTCTCCTTCTCTCCATAGTACATTATGTTCCACAATTTTTCTGTAGTCTTTAAAAATCTGGTGTTATCAGGGAAGCCCTAATATTTAGTGTACATTAATGTTTAGTGTAGATGGCTTCCAAGAGCCAAGAAGCAGAAACCATCACAACATCACTTCTTCTTGTACTTGTCAAAGCAGACTCAAGGGGGTGGAGAAGTGTATTAGCCTCCAGCTCTTTATGGGGGTGCAGAGAGGGATGGCAAGATCATTGTGGCTAATTTTGGAAAACCTATTGGACCATACAACACAAAGACATTTCAAAAGAATTGGAATCATTAAAACAAAGAAATACTACAGTTAGAAAGCTAAAATTCTCTATGTAAATAAATAAGTAATAATCAAATGCCTCGTTTTGGTCAAAGAATACGTTGCTAAAGGTCTAGATTTATTCTCACGGCTGCTTAGACTGAAGTGCTTAACAAATGCTGCAGGACACAAGAATAAAGTTATCCTTGCAGCAATTGATCTGTGCAGATTCATTTGGGGGAGTCTGAGCACAGTAAGAGCTCAGCTTCCTTCTCCATCTCAGGCATTATTTAGGAAGCACCCCTTGGATTTAGGAATTTAATTTTACTTTTAGATAAATTTGAGACTTGGGAACTTTCTTAGGTTGCCTGCAGGCGTGTTTGGATTGGTATAACTTCTCAGCTGTTCTCCAGGGTGTTGATTATTCTTTGGAGTCTCACACCCATTATGGGAGTCTGAAAAAGAAATAGCTGAAGCTGATTGTTCCTCATTCCAAATCCACATTTCCTCAGCCTGGGAGAAAAAGGTTTTTGCAATTTTTTTTCTTTTTTTAATTGGTACTGGAGATTAAACCCACGGGCACTTTGTCACTGAGCTACATCAACCCTTTTTATTATTTTATTTTGACACAGGATCCTGCTAAGTTGCTTAGGGCCTTCCCTAGATTGCTGACACTGACCTACAACTGTAATCCTCCTGTCTCAGTTGCTAGGATTACTGGTGTGCTCCACCACGCACATCTGTATTTTTCTTTTTTTCCCAATTCCTAAAGGAAGGTAATGTTCTCCCTTATAGCTTTTGAAAATATCTACTGAGATCTATAAGTGCTCTTTCATTTTTTTTCTCCTCAATTTTTAAAATTATCAGTGAATATTTGTTAAATTACAAGTAGATCACACAGGAAAGACAATGGGAATGGAAAGAGGATTAGAATATAAGAGTTGGTCTGGCTCCGTCTTTCAGCTAAAGAAACCGTTCAAAATCTCACCCTGTGATTTTTCATCTAATCTGTTTTATCGGGTCATCAGTACTGACCTAAAGAGGCACTTGTTAGGGTTTGGATATAAGTTATCCCCCCAGAGCTCCTGTTACTGAAGGAATATTCAGAGGTGAAGTGATTAGATCATGAGAACTTTAACCTTATTAGTCCATCCTAGTTTGAATGAACTGCCTAGGTGGTAACTGTAGGCAAGGTGGGGTGTGTCTAGAGGAGGTGGGTCACTGGGGGCATGCCCTGGGAGGGCTTCTCTTCTCCCCAGTCTCTTGTCTCTCTCTCTAGCTCAATCCCTATCCCTTTCATCTCTCCCTCTGTCTCATTCTCTCTCTGCTTCCCTGCTGCCATGAGTTGAGTAGCTTTCCTCTGAGGGCCCTTCGCACATGATGTGCTGCCTCACCTCTGACCTGGAACAATGGAGTCTGTTGGCTGTCTGTGGACTGAGATCTATGAAACTATGAGCTCTGAATAATCTTTCTGTCCTCTTAAGTTGTTCTTGCCTGTTTTCTTTTTCTTTCTTTTTTTTTTTTTATCACAGTGAGTGGAGAAGCTGGCTAAAACTGCATCCATGAAGCTGTAAATGCCTGATTACTGTGTTCTGAGGAAAACAACTCTCAACAGTTCTTTCTTCTTGAACCTGTCACATCTCATCTATAAAATATATATTGAACTAATTTGTATCTCAGGTTCTAGTTAATACTTATTCAATTCTTACTCCAGCCCTGCAAAGTATGATGATTTTATCGCTTTAAATACTAGAAAAGTGAAGCACATAGAGATCTTACAGTGCTCATGTGCATACAAAAAATAAATAGGGGGACTCAGAATTACAGACAGGCAGTCCAAACACAGAATCTTCCCGCTTAACCACTTTTCTGTATTGGGTTAGAAAAGACAACACAAGCAGAGGAGGTATACCCTTCCCACAGCAACAGAGCATAAGGTTCAAGAGAGAGACTTGGGAGCCAAATGTCTAGTTTGTATTCTGGCTCCTGCTATATGACTGTAAGCAAGTTGTTTAAGTGTTTCATCCCTTAGTTTCTTTGACAATATGATGATAATAATAATACTAACAGCAGTTCCAACCTCATACAATTGGTGTTAATGATTAAATGAACACATTAGTGTAGAGCAAGCCACACTAAGCAGTCTAAAAGAATTGGCACCTTGCTATCCTTATTACTGTTTCTTCAGAGAAGATGCAAGCACCATGTCTCTTTTAAAAATATGAATGATACGAACCCCTAGGTTCTCTCAAGCTAAGGTTTTATTCTGAGCAATGCTCAGATGTTTCTTCATTATCCATGGGACTAGGATTCCAATTTTCTCTGTGACGTCCTGGGATTCACAGAAATAACATGTTTGCTCAGTTTTCTTGGCTTCCTTTCCATTGGAGTGAACCTTAAATAACCACCTTCTGTGAATGGTGGTTATGCATTCTTTTCCTTGCAGCCCAGAAAGACTACTTGAATCAACTAATTATATCTCTATACATATTATAATTTAAGTATGTAAGTTAAATGTGTCTATGTGTGGCACGCACATATGTGCATGAGCATACATGCACACACACACATTTTTCTCACATTGCTTACTTTTGTCCCTCCTATTCCATTCTTTCCCGTGTATCACTAGTTCATTTTCATTTAACATTTTTGAGGTACAAATGACACAGTTTCATCTATACATTTGCAGGGCACAACTTGAATATGCCTATCAAGCTAATTAAAATATCCATCACCTCATACATTTTCTTTTTTTTTCTTTTTTTCCCCCTTATGATGAGAATACATGGAATTCACTCTCTAAGCAGATTTCAAGTATATAATAAAGCAACTTTAATTATGAGTCACCATGCTTTACTTTGGCTCACTTTTAATACAATGAATTGTAAAATCTGAAATCATGAGGTTAAAGTGGATTTATGTCTGGTGATGAAGTTAATTGAGTTCCCAAATATGAGCATATAAATCATTATTTTTCATCGATTCATAACATACTCTATCAGTTTGTTTCAACTGTCATTAAAAATCAAACATCATGTCAGCATTAAAAAGCTTCTAATTTTGTTTCCTAACAAAACTTAATGCATAGACTGCAATTTATTTTTCACTGACATTACTGTATTAATGTGAGTTGTTGATAAGCTAATTTGCAATGGTAGACAAGATCAAGGATTACCCTTAGGCTGATGTATCATAGTTCCTATATTCACTAAGAGGCTGACAATTGAAGCCTTTGAAAACAAAATAAATTTACAGAATCTACACATTATGTCACACCAGGAGATTAGTTAACTTATTCCTTGTATATTTATATTGTTTTATACTGAATTTCAGCAGCAAATGAATTAGGCTATATTACGTAAATGGAATGAATGCCAAATATTCAAATTTTAACCATTCTGAAAATAAATAGTTACCTGCCATAATTTATTTTACCATTGGCTTACTGTAATGCCTTGTATTCACTTTAAAAAACAGTCCACAAGAACTTTTATTGTAAGAGCTGAAGAAAAACTTCAGAAATAATGTTGTCCAACTTCATTGTATAGGTAAGAAGATGAAATGGCAAAAGCTGGAATGGCTTTTTCAATGGAACAGAGGTAGATTGAAATGATTTGGACTACTTCTCTCCAAAACTTTTTATTTGATAGACCCTCTTCCTTATGCACCACATAATATCATTCTGAAATTATGGTATTTGTTTTGCATCTATAAATATCAATTGTTATTGACTGCATGCATTTTCTAGAGGAAGGTATATTTATAATTGTTTATCAGTGTAATTTATGCTTTATATTCACTGGCAGTTAATATTTTTCAAAAAGATGCATATAGTGAGGTATTAAAATCACCCATAACTATTCAGAGAATAGCTGTAGCATTCACATTTGAAAGTTTGAGAAACCCACTTATTACTCCTTGTGTGCTATTGAGAGTTTACATAAAATGGAGTTCAATATAGTTCTTACTAATAAATCAAATGTTTATATAATTTATTCATATAAAATGCATTGAGGAAATTATTACAAATCCAATTGAACATCATAGTTTATCTGTCCAAATTTGTATGTTTAAATCATTCTAGGGAAAACAAATTATTTTTCACTTTCATGCATATTAATAAATATTCCCATAAGTTGAATTTTCTTTCTTTTTTTAATCTTCTTTCTTTCTCTCTTTCTTTCTTTCTTTTTCCTTCCTCCCTTCCTTCCTTCTTTCTCTTTTGATGAAGATTGAACCCAGCAAGTTTACACCATTGACCTATCTACTCAGTACTTTTTATTTTTTGTCAGAGTCTTGCTAATTTTCCTATATTGGCCTCCAACTTGGAATTTTCTTGTCTAAACTTCCCAATTAGTTGAATTTACAGGTGCAAATAACTTGGCCCAGTCCCATAAATTTATTTCTGTCTCAACAGTCTTTGCATGTATGTGCTCATAAATTATTTAACAGAATACTTTTTATTTTATTTGTTTATTTTTATGCAGTGCTAAGGATAGACCCTAGTACCTCACATGTGCTAGAAAATCACTCAACCACTAAGCTACAACCCAAGCCCTATGCTCATAAATTTTTAATTAGGAAAAATAATTCTTTGGGTCATATACTCAACTTTTTTTGCTGTTTGCTGAATTTGATTATGATGCTCACAGTAATGCTAATTTATTGGATGACATTTGTTGAAGTATTATATCATTCCCTAAACATTAGCCTAAGTCCAATATAATTCCTAAAAGAAAACATGGAAATATGAATGCTAGTTATAGTAGTATATGATTTTCTTTTGCAAAATAACATAATGTTGAGAAATTAAAACCACAATGAAGTTTCAATACTCAAAACAATCTTTAATATTCATGGTCTCATTTATCTATTAGAAAAGAGGAAAAGGATGTTAAATGGTTTTCCTTAAAATCTTGCAGGTTTTTAAAACTCATGCAGTTCTTGAAGTGGAAATCATTTAAGAAAACTAAAAATTAATACATCAAGGAGATTATTCAACTTCTCTTTAAAGACTAGATAGTTTTAAATTTTTAAATGGTGCTTTTATCAAAATTTCAAATGGAGGATCATCTTGAGAAAATTTTTAAATTCTAAATGTGATTTTTTCATTTATGTTATACAGGCAGATTCATTAATGATAATTATAGCCATATAAAATAACTTGTTAAATTTTGGTAACATATTCATTGACCAAATGAAAATGAAACAAAAATTAGATGGAATATAAATAATTTATCCAATTGTACATGGTATACTTTATGTAAGACATGTTTTACAAGATTTCTGTTCTTTATTTCATTCCATATGTGTCAGATTAGATTAAGATCCTAGAAGTAGATTGAATAAAGACACAAAAGGTTAAAGTCTCTGGGTTGAGGTGGAGATTTCAAACCTGGTGTGTTACTAGAGGTAAAGAAACAAACAAACAAAAAAGGTAGAACATGAAGATGAACTAGAGAGAAAGATGCCTAGTTAGAAAAGCAAAGTTGAAAAGAGAAGTAGTACCGATCAATATGCTTTAGAAATGGTGGAAATAATAACAGGACTGTTCAGAAATGAGCTTTGGGGAGAAATGGTGGAATTTCACTGTTTTAAGCTATGTTTATTTAAGAATATTTTAAAATCTTTCCTGGCTTGTTTAACAATTTAGAAGAATGGATGCATAATAAATTATGTGTTTATTCATTGGTTATTATACATTTGAATTCTTTCTCCTTTATTGTCAAGCATGAATAACACTACTATGAATATTTGTGTAAAGGTTTTTGTGTATATACATCTGCATGTCTACACAATATAGTAATGAATTCTCAATCACACCATAATTTAATGTTTAATATCTGAAAGAACTACCAAACTCTTTTATATGGTAGATGCATCTTTTTTTAAAATTAAAACCACAGTGCATGAAATTTACAGTTTCCATATATCCTGATAATACTTGCTATTTTCTACTTATATAAATATTTTATAGATTCTATAAATCCCTTTGGGTGATTTTTGTTCTCATTACAGTTATTGTATGTTTCAATATCCAAGTTCCTATTTAGTTTATTTTTACAATTTCTATTTCTTCATTGATATCCTATATTTGAAATATTATTACCAAACCTTCTTTACTTTTTTATGAATGGTTTCTTTGGTTTTTTGAACATGTTTACAAGCCCTTCTTTGAAATATTTTCCTACTAAATCCAAAATCTACGCCCTCTTATGGTCAGCTTCTGCTGCCAATATTTTTTTCCCTATGTAAGAGTAACTCTTTTTTATTTCTTTGCATGTCCTGTAAATTTTTGTAAACACAGAACTACTTAGGTAACAGTAACTCTAGACTCATTCCCTGGTATGCTAAGGCTTGTTCAATGCTGCTTGACTGATTATTATTTAGTAATCTGGCTAGAGTATATTAGTCTTGTCTGTGTCCCCAGCAGTGTAAAGTCACTGTTGTTCTTTCTCAAGAGGTTCATCCTTAGTTATGTGTGCAGTGACTGTGGAATGACAGTGGTTTAGCAGGACTGTCTTTATCCCTTTCCCTGATTTTTCTATTCATTTGTCCATCTTGTTAGGTTATCATACTTAATTTCTACTAATCTGAATGCTTGTTTTATTTCTTTTGATAAGCACCTGACTGACAAATTAAATTTCAGTTTAACCACTTGTAAACTTTGGGCCATTCACAGCAATGGGTTTTGAGGCTAATGTTTGATGTTTATTCTGCCTCCAGGGTGTAGATTTTTATTTGTATTTTTTGCCTTCTGTTCTCTGGTAAATTATCTGGCACATGATTTACTTCTCAGTGGATTACTGTCCTTCACTTGGTTACTTGTCATCAGAATCTGCATTCTAAGCTCTGCAGTTATGGGATAGGCAGCAGCAAGCTCTCATCATGAATACGGTGCTGGGTAGAGATGGTGTCCTATCATTTTCATAGCTTACATCTGCTTGTGTGGCACTTCTTCCCAGAAGTGGGCAGGAGCAACCACTTCCAAGTACTTTCAGCTTATTACTCCTGTGGTAAACTTAGTCCTGTGACTGACAATGCTTGGAATAAGTGGAAATCTGTCCTTGCAGTCACACCGGTCAGTATTCTAGACTTTGCAACTTAAAACTGGGGCCATGGAGAAGTAGTATGAGAAATGCATGCCACCCCTACTTCCCAATGAGTTACTACATTTTTTGAGTTGGATCTGCGGAGAGGGAGAGCCAGGTTTAGTTCATGTGTGTTGCTGAGGTTTGATGCAAAGTATCTCCCCCAAAAGTTCATGTGTAACAATTCAAGAAGGTTGATGTGAATTAGTTAATCAGTCAGTGAGTTAATTCCATGAGAGGGATTCACTGGCAACTGAAGGCAGGTAGGGTGTGGCTGGAGATGCGGGTCACTGGGGGGCATTCCTGTGGGGTATATATTTTGTATGTGGTTAGTGGAGTCTATCCTTGCTTCTTGGAGTCATGCCTTGAGCCACTTTCTTCCACTACAGTCTGCCATTATGCCTTACCTTGATCCCTGAAGGAAGGAGCTAGCCATTACAAACTAAGACCTCTGAAACCTTGAGTCCCCAAATAAACTTTTTCTCCTGCAATTGTTCTTGTCAGGTCTTTTAGTCACATCAAAGAAAAACTGACTGAAACATGTGCTTATAGTAGAGCTTCCTACATGCTGAGAGCTCTGGGACAGGACAAGGGAAGGGAGCTGGTTGTGGCTTGATTTAACCTCCACATTGTTACCAGTATAATTTCATTGGCAAGTGGACAAGACTAATAATGGCATTTTGGAAGTTGGGAACAATATGAACAGACTGATATTTCATCTTAGAGAGATGTCAGATATTTATTTATTACTTCAACAGATATTTATGTAAAACTACTACTTGTTGGAGATAGAGTTAGCCTGACAGGTATGCTTTCGTGGATCCTATTTCTATTGAGAGCATTACTATGAAGACTGATGTTGATCAGTCAAAACTGATAAATAAAGAAAATCAATAATTAAAATAAGCAGCAATAAAGAAAACAATGGCATAAATAGCATAAAAGGATATCATATTAGAAAGAGAATAGCTGAGATGTGGGCAAAAATACTCTGGCAAATTGAAGAGGCCTTAGTGAGTGGTAATAAAGCTAATTGGAGGATGAGGAGTCACGCATACAAAAAAACAAAAACAAAACATAACAAAACAAAACAAGAAAACAAAAACCCAGAAACGTTATTTCAGCTAGAAGAAAATGCCAATGTAAAATTTTTAATAATGATAGCAAAAATGATTTTATATGCATGGGCCCTATTCCAAATGCTTTATTCACATACTAATGGCATTTAAATTTCAAACAAATTTTATGAAATAAGTATGATGTTATCTATATTTTACAAACAATGACAGTGAGGCAAATAACAGGCAGAACTGAGATTTTTCATGCAGGACATCTGGTTCCAGTTACCATGCTCTTAAGCAGGAATGTTACTGCCTTTCTTGAAGTGCACCCATAACCAGGGCATTTAAGAACTACCTGGCTGCCATCCTTGGAAAGAGGGTATTTAAAGTTTGAAGTGAAATCAGATTGGAGGCCCTAAGCTCCAACTTTATTTTCAGCTTTATAGTCAAGGGAAATTTTCACTTTGTTTTACTCCTGCTATTGCTATTCTTTATGGTTAGTAATAGCAAGCAAGAGATACTAGAGATGGAAAAGTTAGAGATGAAGGAATGAGTGAGGACAAATGAATGAAGTCCCCTTATACAAGGAATTGGGATAGAAAACATAGGCTAAGTACCATGGTAGGGTTAGGCAATGGGGAGGTCATTTTTTGTTTGTTTGTTTGTTTTTCTTTTTTAATAAATGTGATAAATTTCTCAAGTTTAAGAAATTCTCAAAGTAGCAGAAAATAAAATTTGAGGCTAAGAAGGAATTTAGAATCAGATGAGGAGATAAAAAGTAATACAAGTACATTTTCTTTGTATCAAATAATAGTGTTGCCAAATATTTATACATTCTATAATTCCAGTTAAAACTAATTATTATTGGTTTTAATTAAATTAAATGTTTCTAAATGCTTTAAGATAATCAGGTATCTAGAAAATTTTCTAAAATTTTATTTTCCTAATTAAGGCATTGTTCCATGTGTTTGTGGGGAAAAGATTCATTTAGTTTCCAATTATTAGATGAAATAAAGCAAATCTTAGAGATAACGCAGATATAAGTAATCAAAAAAAAAATCAAACAGATCCTAGCCACATGTGGATAGGGAACTAAAGGGAAAAATGTATGCTGTGATGAGATTCAATAATATTTCAATTACAGTAGATCTTATGAAGGGCCAGTTAAGGGCTTGAAATAAATAAATCAAGTTCTAAACCAGTTTTTGAAAGTCAATTGCAGCACTGACAAGCAATTATATATCCACATAGAAATCCAAAATTAAATAAAGTTGGCTTAGTTATACATACTTCAACTAATTGACCAGATGTATTCCAAAATAAGACAATTTCATGTTTGCATCACAGAAGTAAATGAAATTGTTAAACCAATTTCATCTAAATGTAGAGGGAGAATAAAATGAAATTTGCAAACATTAAGGTAAAATTCAGTAGCTGACATAAAGTATTTGTGAAAATGTGAAGAACTCATGGAAAACTAATGAAAATACATTGCCTTAGATGTCCTTCAAAAATTCTTTAAAATAACTAGTATCATACAGAAGTTAAGTCAATTCAATATATAAAGCATAAAGTATTAATACATACTTTAATACATTATGAGTAAGGGATATGACATTCTAAGACATCAGACAACAAAAGTATTGAATATTTATTTCACTATCACCTGTGCCCAGTGTTCCTTCATTTTCTATATTGATGATGTGAGACTTGAGTTGACAAAAGGGTTTATGACTTCTATATTGAAGTGTGCACAAATTTGATGTTTGAAAACTAATTGATTTGGCAGGTTTCACTGTTTTTATTTACTATATTACTACCCAAAGGAAAGATGTCAACATATTAAATTTTATTCTATTTTGTTGTTCTTTGCAAAATAGAGAAAAAGAAAAGGAAAAAAAATAACTTTACAAAACTCTTTTCTAAAGGAAAAGATCCACCATAAAAGCAAAGTATCCATGGGCTGGTTATCTGTGGGAGAAGATGGTGTAGAAAAAAGATGACCTAAGTCCAAAAGGCACATTAGGAAAATAGCAAGTATAAAATAATAATAAGTTTTTCACAGTACGATCTTATAATTTGTTGGATTTCTATGGGGTTGGTGGTGATCGTTCCCTTTTCATTGGAGATTTTATTGATTTGCCTCATTTCTCTCCTTCTTTTGATTAGATTCGCTAGACCCTGGACAGTGAGAAAGTTGGTCTATTAGTACGTGTTAAATCCAGATAAGATGTAATGTTTTACAACCTAATTCTTTTTTTAGAGATATAGTGGGAAGGGGAAGGGTGGGATAAGGGAGGGTAATGGGGGGGCACTCCTGGGGATAATTGCAATGTCCAGAATATATACACATTTTATATAAATAATAATAATAATAATAAGTTTTTGGTCATAAATAAATTGACTTAAGATAACTTTCCATAGTAATGATTAAGATGGTGAGGCTCTTAAACATGTGAGTGTCACCACAAATCAGATCCATTTTAAAGAGGGAAACATTACAATACAGTTACACGTAAAGGGATAGCAGATAAACCATTTGATATAGAGTCTTCTGTGTTTTGTTACACATATTATGATCACAATAAAATGGAATACTGTTTAGTAACTGGAATGAGGAGATATATGAATATTATTTGACATAGAAGTATTTTCAGACATTATTCACTAAAAATAAATTTATAATAACCACATTCACAAAAGTATAATATTTTCATTGTTCATTCAAATTATTTTAACTGCATTCTCTGCCACAGATAACCTGAAAGTTTTGATGTCTTTTTATTTTGTGGTTTTCTTCTATAATGGATATTGCTTTGGTTTTGCATGTATTGTTAATTATTATAATTCTTATTGTGGTGTTACCCTGCCTGAATATGCACTATGTACTTTTCAAGAGAAAATTGTTTCTCTATGTAAACAGGAAATTTAATGATCACTAAATATTACTTAGATATTCTGCTTGATACATTTGTTGCATCTGCTGTCATTGTGAGGAAACCCACAGCCAATTCTCAGTGGACATATAGCACCATCAAGACATAAGCCTTGTTTATATACACCCTTGCTTTTATTTTTATACTCCAAAGGTAATATAAGCTATATAGACTAATGTAGATCACATGATTTGGAGCCAGTGTTCACTAACTTGATAAACTGAGCTGAGTAATTTACATTATGTATGTTTTCAAAGAAATTTGAAAGCATTAATTGTTCTTTACATTAGATGTGATTTCCTGTACATAAATTTAAGCTTGTTTTATTTATAATAAATTTATTCAATATTTACTACTCAAATAAATTCACTATATTTTGGCTCTAATTTTGGTTTGTTCCATTTTTCTATTATTAAATAACAAAATTTATTTAATAAATCATAAAAGGAATTATTTTTTTCATTCCCATTTTGTAGTAGTCAGGGCAGATGGACCTATTTTAGTGATTCATTCTACTGTGTTTTAATGGAAATGGCTATTACTTTTTCATTTCCTCATCAAAGTAGAAAACATTTTCTATGTAGCATAATTGAGAAAAATCAAGCTAACAGTAAAATGTGGATTTATATTTTGCCAAGCAACAGTTTAAGGGTTCCATATTTAAGACCCCTTGATTCTGGAATATGATTCTTCCAAGATTTTTAATCTTCAACTTGTCCCTTCCTATTCATAGAACATTTAATCTCTATGGCTATCAAGTGAAAAATATATAACATTAAGGTAACCTGTGTGAGGAAGAAATCCATCATTTGGGAGATGTTTCATAGTTCTTCTACCAAACTCTTAAATAGATCAATAAATATAGATATATATATAAATATATATTTTTTTTTCTTTTTTTTTTTTTTCTTTTTTTTAGGGCTGAGGACTGAACTCGGGGCCTTGCGCATGCTAGGCAAGTGCTCTGCCACTGAGCTAAATCCCCAACCCTAAATATAGATATATAAAGCAGAGAAGTTCAATGTGTCAAAGGGAAAAGCAGAGCCATTCTTCTGAAATATGTCAGAGGACTCTTGGATTTATTCACCCCTGCTTGCACTCTACTCCTCCAAATCGGAGGGCTTGACAATGTACCTTTTTATAGACATAGGCATATGAGGATCAGAACTAATAAAAAGAGATTCTTAGAGTTCAAGGAGTCATTGAGCTACATAGTTACTTCTGCTCAGTATAGACATTGGCGATCTAATGAGGGTAGACAGAGGAATGGGAAGGAGTGACATGAGGCCTTTCTTTTTTCACATAACCAGGAAGTTCAGCTTGCTAAAAGCAAGTCACTGATCCATGATGTTGTCATGCAAATGATAAATGGCTGGTCATAGGTAATCAGACTAGAGTCTCTAGGAACTTACGGAGTAAAGGAAGACACTTGTCTTTGATGTGAAACACACCAGGCATTAGGTCCTAGTCTCCTGGCTTTACTTGCAAATCTGTAAAAGTTAAGAGACTTCTGAGAGACTGAATTTGGTTTATTTTGTTTTAAATTTTATAATATGGCATGCCATAAAAGGTTATTTTGAAAAATTCTTATGATATTTGTGAAACTTCACAGATTATCTTTCCTTTTAATTGTATGTTCATAGTATGTGGTATTACTACACTTCAGTTTTCAAGTCAAGTGCTCCTGTGTCATATACTATTACTATTATAACTATTTTGAACTGGCATTTATTGATTGTGATATATGTCTCTTTGGACTTTACATATGGTATAAAAATTTATTACTTCTCTTCCTGATATTTAAATATTTGCTTCTAAGACTACACATGGTGCTTATGATAGTCCCTATCATCCTTGATCAATAAATTCTAACTTTTTAGTTTGAAAAGACCCAACTTGACTATTAACAGTTTTGACTACTACCAAATATATAGATTTTCTTTCACCTATTATTAGTTCTGATCTTTATTTTCTGGAATACATATTTGCTTAAATCCAGTAAGATTATTACTCATGATTCTTGGATCACATCATCTGTTACCCTTAACCTTATGAAAATTTTATGATGTTTGAAAGCACATTTAAAAAATATCTACATTATGTGATTATATAGTAAGATTTTAAAGCTTGGTGACCTTCCAAGATCATGATTGATTCCTTCTTTCTTTTTCTTTTTTTAAGACAGCAAGAGAGTTAACTTCATTATTTTTTCATCTGATTTTTGTTTTTCCCCTACTTAGTTGTGTATGTGGTGCTGGATATTGAACCTGTGTCCTCATGCATGCCAGGCAAGTGCTTTACCACAGAGTCTCCTCTCCAGTCCCTAATGATGGATTCATCTTAAATCATGTAAATAGAGAAGTCAATGAACACCTCATTATGAAACCACACTAAACTAGCATGTGCTAATACTTTCAAACTACTGCTCTAGGAATATGTGCACTGTTTGATACATGTGATAAAGGAATAATAATTATATTTTTTCTATTTTTATATCTTCTTCCCCCAAAATTACAATTTGAGCAAATAAAATAAACACATTATAAGATTGAAACAAGGAAATGGACCTTGTGTTTTTGGGCTCCACAAATTCGGATTCAACCAATCACAAATACAAAAAAAAAATAAAAAACGGAGAAAAATTGTGCGTGTACTGACTTTTTTGTGTGTGTGTATAGACTTTTTTGCCATTACTTCCTAAACAATATATTATAACAACTATTTACATATTATTTACATTTTATTTGATATAATAAGTAATTTTGTGATGATTTAAAGTAAAGAAGATGCATATAGATAACATTTAAATTCTGTGCCATTTTATTTAAGAGACTTGAGGAAAACTGGCATTTATCTCCCATGAATACCAAGAGACAATTGTAAACACACATGTATATCTTCTTTTAATTGTTTGCATATGTATATCATAAATGTCATCTTTTAAGTATATGCATATGTATATTATATGTAAATGAGAGAATACAGAGTCATGTGTCTATGTGCATGCCTGCAAATTATGCACTTCTAATTTTACAATATTGTATACTTCCCTACATTTTTAATTTAAAACTTTGGTAATGTCCAAGAATCTTATAAAGATGAATTAAAAAGCAGATAAAGTTAACTGATTCCTACTTTTGAATAAGATAATATATTTACCCCTTGAATTGTACAACTCCTTGTAGATATTATTTTCTTAGTCTTGCTACAAAGCCTGATTATTTGTGTGTTAAAGATGAAATGAAACAAAACAACAAAATCTCCAGAATTATCTCTCATATATAGTCACAACTAAGAAAATCCTCAGTCAAAATTGTGAACTAGATTAAGATCTTCTTCCTGTCTCCTATAAAGTCTGATCCTGTAGGACTTTGAGAATTAAATATTTATCTCACTATGCAACATGAATGCTTTTCTTCTGGAAATGTTTCAAAGTAAAGCAAATGAGAGAAATTTTCTTACCTAACAAGATAACAAGAATGCTTCCTTTTAAAACAAAAAAGATTTGTTTTTTGTTGTTAACATATTTCTTGCATGGCAACTGGGATAAATGAACATGATAACTATGGTAGATATTAGTGTTATCTATCAATTTTTTTCTTTCTCACTCTTAGGTGAATGGTAGGATTGAACTTCTCTGTCACCTTTAAATGTGATTTTGTGACTTGCTGTAACAATAAAATGTACAAAGTGATATGAGCCAGTTTTAAGCAGGAGATTTTCAGTGTCCGTACACTCACTATATGAGTAGTAAACTATTCTTGACTTTTGCAGTGGTGATCTGCATTGTCTACATAGTAACTGCTCTGACAGCATTAGGTCCAGAGTGGACATAAGAAGAAAAATAAACATTTCTGCAATTGGCCCTAAATGGACATATAGCACCTGTGAAAAATTAAGGTTTGTTTTTGATCCCCTCAACTTTTGTAATTTATTTATTAATTCAGGATAGTTAGCATGTCCTAACTGAAGTAATAAAGTATTATATTAGTGGTCATGGAAATAAAATAATACTTTAATATAGCCATGAAAATAGTGTTGAAATTAGATAGACTATTTTTTAAATTTTGAAATTCTTATTTGTCCTACTTCCATGTTAAATTTTTATACCTATCATTTTATTTAGTCATCACAATGACTTTAAAAAATATATAACATACCACTTCTGTTTTTATATTGGAGGAAACAGGCTTACAGAGAATAAGAGTCTAACATCATATAACATGTAAGTGTCACAGATCTCTAATACAAACTTTTTAAATTACAATGCTCATATCTCTAAATGTTAAGTGATAAATTCTGATTTTTACTATGTCAAAAATGAGCCAACGAAATAAGCTCAGTGAATATTGACTAGTTAGTAACTAAAGTATTGTTTTTTCCACATATACTGAAGAAATACATTCTTGAAAGGTGAAGAAGTGGTAGATGGTATATACTATCTAAAGGAATGAGACCTTCATTCCCAATGTGGGCAAACTGAAGATCTTGGGAAGATGTGAAGAGGAAATTTGATTAAGGGGGATATGAATGCACCAGCACTAAACAGGATAGAGCACTACTGCTGGAGAAGGAGACTGAATCTGAGGTGACGGATATCAGAGGTTGATAACACTAAAGTAACGAAAATGCAGTTATATACTGCAGGAGTTTAGGGATGTTAAGGGTCCCACAGCAACAAATGACAACAAATAAACAATTCTGAGCTCCATATAGAAGCTTCACAATCCCTGCTGGTAAGAATGTAATCTTGAAAAAGTAAATATACCCAGTAATTTCAGAAAGGATTTGCAGCTATGTTAAGTGTGATAAATGTGTGAAGATAATTTGTCTCTTTTTAAATGCACCTAAAATTTGGCAACAAAATTTAAGAATTTTTAACTTATTTCTTGTCTCTTTAATGTATAGCCACATAGATTACCAAGACTATATATAGTAAGTAATTTTTAAAATAGTGGGTTTTAAGTAAAATATCTTACACTTAAAACTAATGTCATTTAAAAAATGAATGATAAGTTTTGGAACCTTATCTATGTTTAGATATTTTAAGTAGAAAATTTTAAAAAGAAATTATATTCCCTAATAAATTCTCTGTACATATGGAATCTTAAAATCAGAACATTATATATGTTCAAGTTCTCTGAAACCTACATCTCAAGATGTGATTATCTGTCCAGTTTTCCCAGAAAGCTTCAAGGACTTGACTAATTCTAAGGTCCAATGAAGTTGTCTTTCTTTTTATATACTGATTTTTAAACAAGTTAAATATAATGTATAGGACTTAGCATAGTTAGCAAGTAAATATAATAACTTTATTTTTTTAGTTCAAATCCCAAAGTTGTAATAAATAAAAAAATCCAAATATGAAACATTTCCCCAAACAGTTTGCTAAATATAATTAACAATTAGAGATTCATCAAGTGTGTGCTTTATTCCAAACAAAACGAGGATTAGGGAACTGCACAGTTAAATAGTCAAATGTTTATTTAAAGATGATTTCCTTGAATATCTTTTAAATAGGGAACAATTATATTTAAATTGTTATTCCTTTCTCTTTATAAACCTCCTCATTTTGAGTTTGAATCTGTAATATGAAATATTATCATATTAAAGGAAACAGTGTGGAACGTTACACAAAGCTTTAGATTTAAAAATTAAAGCTAAACATTTTTCTTTTTTCTCTTTTTGGCCAAAGACAATTACTGTCATTGTTTATAATAGAATTCACACAGCCTCATCAGTCTTAGGTGGCTGAAGATTTTCTACTTGGTAGATTTCATTTTATTTTGTTATTTTTAAAAATATTACAGGTGGTTGTCAAGTAAATAACATCACTGAGTGAGGCTACCTGAACCCCAACCCAAATTTTGAATAGTTTACATTGAAGTTCATGTTGATAATTGGATAAACTCATAATAAATCTTAAGTTTATCATAGGCTGATGAATTCCAGCATGCACATGAATCATTGCTCCAATCAGTAGATAATGGAAAGGTCAGGGTAACTTGACATACAGTATGGAGACCCAGGTGCAAGTTCATGTGTACATTTACTCTAGCAAATTAACTTTAGAGCAATGGCATTGTGACAGTCCTGTACAGGATAAGAGCAACATGAAGCAACAATTGTTATTCCCTTCTCTTAGTAAAAATTGATTATTTCTCTATTGAATTTTCATGAAGTTTTTAATCTAAAATATATAGTCATTAGCTCTCTGCTCACTTTAACCCAGGTACTATTTCTGCCATATTTAGAAATCAAAAATCTCTTCTCAGATTACAATCTATACTGGTTAACTCTACTTCTTGAACATTGTGGATCTACCCTAATTAGCCATTAATGCAATTCTAAGTTGTTTGAAGATAACACAACTCTAGACATAATGCAATATTATAAACCCATTAAGGCAGCATAAATTATTTTATGGCAATAGCTGGCCAAGAAATGAAAGTGCTACGCTGAAATTCTATAAGTATATGAACACCCAATTTTCTGGATCAGTGCCTAATTTTGTCTAACACACAAAAAAGTTGTCTGGATTTTTTCAAGACAATTTAGATTTCCTGATTTTATAAGTACTATAGCAAAACTTCTAAAAATATAACAACTTTCAATTAATCTGTCTGTTAAAATGTCCATTGCCTGGTTTTGCTCTCAAACAATTTGCTATACTTAAACATTGTGTGAAGTATTAAATTAGAATAAGCTTAATTTATTTTGAACTTATGACACTCCTTGCTTTCTATGTATCACTCAGCCTGTCTTATGAGTTGTAAACATGTTATACCTTAGTATATCAATATGTTAGCCTGTTGAGCACCTCTAATAATTCCTGATCTCATATGTGGCACAAATCAATATATTTCAAACACCTTTTCATACTTCACAAAGCAGTTAACATGCTAATCTATTCCGTCTATCTCTGTCCACGTATATTGACATTTTTAACAACTTAAAATATAGGCATTTTCATCTTAAAATCTTTATACAAGATTTTGTTTCCAATACATCTCTTATACTCTTCTACTTTTCAAATATTCTTAAGTATTTTAAAATAAGCTTTTTTTCTTTCTCCATTATAAGTATGCCAGAATGTATTCCCCCAAAAAACATAAAATAATGGACTACTGCATAACTCATCACATTCTGTAGCACGTTTTTCTTTTTTATAAGTTTTCTCCATAGACTTCGCCATGAAGTTTTGTTCAACACCAAAATATCTATTTTCATATTCAATTGGTAACTTTGATGATATGACAATATAATAATTGAAATCTCTCCATTACTTTGTATTTTATATAGTACTTTCAAATGAATCATGTTAAAACAGTCATATGTACCATTTCTAATTTTAAGGAACTATATTAAAGGGCATAGTTAGGAAATGTCAACAGATTCCATTTAAATAACTTTTTCAAATCCTCTGAATTCCCTATCATACTGACAAGAATTTCCTTCTGTTCTACTTAAAAAGTCACCATTTAAACGATGATATACTATGAACTTTAAACGATGATATACCGTGATATAGTGATTCCCTAAATCACTTTAGAATTGTGCAGTGATAACTTGCAAAGAGACAGAGAGAATGTGAGCCCTGTGACTTCACTTTCAGGATTGATATAGTGAAAATCGTATCATATTTACTCAATGTTCATTAAGCATCAACTGATGAGATATAAGTCACCAAACTATCTAGTTAGGCATCGGTTATATTACTTCTAATTCTTTCAAATTCATCCCAAAATACAGGAGAAAAAAAGTACTTTCATTTAGCTCATCACCTACCTCCAATTTTTACCCCATTATCATTTTTTTTGAAAGAGGGAACAGTGAAAGAGAAAGAGAAAGAAAGATGCAATTTTTATTTAGTTTTTCATGTGACTGTCATTCCTGGGACACTTTGTTGTATACGTGGTGCTGGGGTTTGAACTCATGTACCCCCACATGCCAGGCAAGTGGTGGTAACCACCACTCCAGCCCCTCACCCCATTATTTTAATCTCATGTAGATAATGGTTTACTACTTCCCCCAGCTCATCCTCCTCATTTCATGTCCTAGTACAACATATATTCATTTGGGAGTTGGGATATAATAGGGAGCAGACAGAAGAAGTTCAATAAATATTTCTCAAATGAATAAAATAACATTTCATGGTCACAGAATAATCACGTTTGTAATAATTCCACATGTTGATAAGCAACTGTAAAGGTTTGCAAATACTAGATTGGATTGTTCTTTGAAGATATGGATTCTTCAGAAGACCTTTTAAAAGTAGGCTGGAGTATCATAAAAGACACTTGATTGCTCCAGGTTCAAAGTGATATTTAAGAATACCTTATTCATTTATTTGTCTTTCATTTCTCAGCAGCGCTTTTATGGGGTACCTGTAGTCAAAACTTTTTTTCAAACAAATAGACTGGAAGAGATAAAAAGGAATATGTCTTAACAAAATTTAAAAAAAAAAACTAAAGCACTTCTTATGCCTCCATAAAAAGGGAGAAAATTATTGATGCTAATTACAAATAATTATATTGTAATAAATACTTAATGATCTCTAGTTTTCTGAATTTATCTAGTTGAACAGTGACTGTATTGCAACATATATAAAAGTAATTATGATTCTAACTTATATTTTCATGAAATCAATTTTGGAAAGCTAAATGAAATATGCAGGTGTTATTCTGGTGCTGAAGCCAGTACTGGTAAAGCAATTTAAAATCTGGGTTATTAAAATATGTTAACTACTTATGCTGCTAATATATACTTACTATCAGATTAACTGAAAACTAGTATCTTAGATCTAATTAGAATATAAATACACTGGAGTTAAATGCATGCTTATCTTCATTCTACTGTCTTTACTATTTTGTGATTAAAAAAAAATCACCTAAGATTTATTTAGGTTTGAATCTCAGCACACTTTTAGAAATCTTTATTTACACTACCAGAATATTTATGACACCAGTGGATATCTGTTTTTTGCTTAAAACTCTATGAAACAGATTTAAACAATTCATAAATGAGAACCAGGTTGTAGTATCAGTTTCAGAAACCTCCCACATCTCCAGTTGCCTTTACGATTTCCTCAAATGACAAAATCTGAACAAAAAGCTTAGTTAAAACTTCTGGTTGAAACTGAAGACACCAGGAGTTTGAAGCAGGAAGATCTCAAGTTCAATGCCAGCCTCAGCAGTTTAGTGAGGGCTTAAGCAACTTAATAAGACTTAGCGAGACCTTATTTCAAAACAAAATTAAAAAATGAAAAGGGCTAGTCCTCTGGCTCAGTGTTTAAGTGCCACTAGGTTTGATCCCCATTAAAGAAGAGAAAAAAGAAAGCAAGGAAGGAAGGAAGGAAGGATACAACAGGCTGATCAGGAAGATCTGCTAAATTTGGATGAAGAAATGTCATTTACAGCAACTACAATCTTGATGTTTGGACATGTGAGCATCACTGTCTAGATTTGATAATTTTTTTCTAATTTCATGGATGGAATTTTGTGCCTTGCATTCATTGGCTCCTGCATTCATTGTCTTTCTTGCAGTCCCTTCTCCATATGTATTCTTTGGATTTCCCCTCTTTACTAACCTTCCCCACTAGAGCTTCAGTTTGTGCAAATTGTGATTGATAAACAGATAATTATGAGGACATCTGCCTTATATAACTCAAAGACGAATGAGAGCACTCTGAATATTTTTACTCATAGTCTCACAGTGTCATCTGTTTTATGATCTCCACATTCTCTGGTTGTCTTTCTGGCTCTCAGGTGGGGATGCCACTCCATGTAGTAGCACATTACTACATCTAAAAGCTATGTCTACAAGAGTGCACAAAGGTCAGATGTCTCCCATATATTTCACAGATCTCCAGGCACGTTGCACCTTGTGCGTCCCCGAGGGCGGGTGGGATGATTCAGACCAGCCGAACTGTCCCCTGGAGCCAAGCAGGAGGGTGAGTGCGGTGAATGGGCTCTCCCTGGATTCCCTTCGGTGGGAGCCCCCTCCACTCAGCCGGTGAAATGAGTCAGTAACACGAAGTTGGTGGCAGCTCAAAATCCATTTTATTACCAAGGCACACAGGTTTTTATAGGGAGGGGAGACAGCCAAGGAACCAATAGTAGAATGACAGGTTGGCCTGTCCTGTCCAACGAGGAATGGCCGCATCAACTTTGTCAACTATCGCTATCAGGAAAGGCAGTTTAGAGAAGAGGAAGAGGAAGCAGGCATCAGGTCCACGCCCTTTGTGCTAGGTGTGCGAAATTAGAGTGGAGAAGAAGTGTCATGGCGTCCAGTGCAGCGTTCGGCTTCAGTACAGTGCCCCACAATCCCCCCTTTTTGTTTTATTTTTGAGCCAACTGGGCGGCTAAAAACCCGGGTGGGGCTCCTGTCTTAGGTTGTCCCCATCCTTTAGGGGATCTTACCCATCTTTGGATACCCACACTGCCAGAGGTCTTTGCTCAGTGGGGGGAGGGGAGAAAGCCCAGAGGACCTGTCTTAGGTTCTTCTCCCTTCAGGAAAATCTTACCCGTCATTGGTCCAAAGGGTCATAGCCACGGTCAGCACCGGCCAGTCGCTGATATTGAACCTGGACACGCATGAGTTGTATGGCTTCAACTCTCTTTTGGACAAAGGTGATAAGTCTATTTGCAAGGCAAGGGCCAAAGTTAGGGCCCTTGCTATACTTGGATCACCGAAGGTAGCCTGTGTCAAGTGCGTCTCCACGAGTCACCAAAATCGGGTGGATCATCATGGTTCCTGGAAGAGATCAGAAGGGGAAAGCTCCACAGGGGAGGTTGAATTCCCTGGGTGTTATTTAAGAGGGCTTTCACTACTAGGAGGGCAATATTTGAGATCCCTGGCTGGGACCCAAATTGGCTTGGGTTCATCAGTTGGAAAAACACAGCCAAATCCTTGCCCTGTAGTGATCAGTGGGTCAGGGCCTCTCCATATCCCTGTGAGGGGGGTCTCTCAATCTGACCTTGAGAGTCAGGTATGGCGTGCTGTTGGCCCAATGTTTTTGAAAGGGTGAGAAATTGGAAAAATTTAAAATATTTAATGTAAATAGGGCCATTTTTAACTGATCATGAGGGGGGAGTGCTTCCCCTTTTTGTTTTATTTTAGTTGAGACTTAGGAAAGGTAGGCAGGACTTCCAAATTTTAATAATCTCAGGAGGAGTGGAAGTAAGGGAATCAGCAAGAGCATTACCATGGGTCAGGAATCCGGGCAAGCTCTGACCCTCCTGTCCACACCCAAAGCAAGCTCTGCCTTTCCCAGGGAATGCCTGCTGGAGCAAGCACACTAGTGCGGGCATATCCTCCCTACAGGAAGTCTGTGAGGCTGAAGCCAATGCCTGAGTTTGGTGAGAGTGTGTCCCAATGTCTTTTTGGCCATTATCCATCTCTCCATGGATCGATCCTTAAGACATGAACAACCCATTTTATGTTCCTGATTCATTCCTTCCCATACCATCATTTTGATGAAATGATCACGGAGGTCATCGGGAGGGAACTTCCATTTAATGCTCCCTTCAACTCTGTTAATAAACCCGGGGAAGTTTTCCCCAGGTTTTTTGTTGACCCTGGAGATCGGGGATTTGGAGGGCCCCTCCTCCAGCTTTTGCCATGCGGCTGGCCTAAAGCCCGAATTTGATCCTGATAAGGAGGTGGAATGACCCCCTGTTGGATGCCTGATGAATATTAGTCGGAAGTGCCAGTAAGCATTCCAATGGTAATAGGAACCACAGGGTTAGTGCTTTGGTTGCGCTTCGCCTGCTGTTGACATTCCTCTTTGTACAGGGCACACCACTTTATATACAGTGGACCCGGAAGGACTGCACGGACTAGCGCCAGCCAGTCCACAACCGTGCATGGGTGGTGGGCTAGTCCCTGGAGGATAGTCTCTGTCCAGGGGGCATTGGGTCCATCTACAAGGACGGCTTTTTTAACTCCTTAAGGTCCTCAAGCTACCAGGGATTACATGTGGCTGGGTAGTTGCCACCAGTGTTAACACTGACCGGGAATAACTGGAACAGGGACGGGCTGAGGGAGGTCTCAATTCAGAATAGGGGGGTGGGACCGAGTCAGGTCTAAATGGATTAGAAGCAGATGTGGTATGCGGTGAGGGTGGGAGAGAAGGGGACCCACCTTTAGCAGGCCATGGGGCCAAGCTAAAAGGATGGGGGTGGGAGGTTGGAGTACGGGGAACAGGCCTCTCTTCCTTCGAGGGGACACGGTCCTTGTCTTGGTCTGGGTGTTTCTTTTCTTGCACGTGGTCAGGTTGGGGGGAAAACAGCTCTTAAGGGCAGAGATTGTAGGAAACACCCCAAAGGGGGGGGGAGATCCCCAGATTGGACTTGAGCTTTCCTAAGGAGCTGCTCAACCTGGTCCCACGTATCCCAATCAAATAAGTTACTTTTAGGTAGCCAGGGGCCACCCTAATAAACGTGGCCCATGTGGCTTTCGCCTGACCATCAGTAAGCTCCAACCCTCTGCTCTTAAGGAGAATTCACAGGGAATCCAAAACAGGGTCTATCCTGCTAGCTGATTGACCCATGACAGAGGTGAGACAATAAAGAAGTCTCAGAGGGGGAGACAAGGAGTACCACAAAAGGATCAGAGAAATAAGGGCTCCTACATCAAAGAGAAGCCCAAAGATCAGGGCCCAAAAGTGTTGAGGTGAGCCAGTGGGCTCCCTGTCGGCTAGCATGGAGATCAGGGGGAAGAGAGAAGGGGCCCTTGGATAAGGATGGCAGACACACTCACCCATACCAAAACTTACTCAATGTCTTGTCAGCGGGGCGTGAGAAAATTGTCCTCACACAGGGCACCAGTTGTTGCACCTCGGGCGTCCCTGAGGGCAGGCTGGATGACTCGGACCAGCCGAACGGTCCCCCAGAGCCGAGCAGGAGAGTGAGTGAGGCGACTGAGCTCTCCCTGGACTCCTTTTGGTGGGAGCCCCCTCCGCTCAGCAGGGGAAATGAGTCAGTAACACGGAGTTGGTGGCAGCTCAAAATCCGTTTATTACCAAGGCACATGTGTTTTTATAGGGAGGGGAGACAGCCAAGGAACCAATAATAGAATGAAAGGTTGGCCTGTCCTGTCCAATGAGGAATGGCCGCATCAACTTTGTCAACTATCGCTATCAGGAAAGGCAGTTTTGAGGGTTAGAGAAGAGGAAGAGGAAGCAGGCATCAGGTTCGTATCCTTTGTGCTAGACACGTGAAACTGGAGCAGAGAAGAAGTGTCATGGTGTCCAGTGCAGCATTCAACTTCAGTACAGTGCCCCACCCGGGCAATATTTTTATTTTCAAAATCTATGCTGGTCCAGCTGAGCACCATTTTGTCTAAGCCAAAATTACCTCAAATAACTGGCTACCTCTGTACCAAACTTTCTCAACACAAATATAAACAGGGCTCACTGTTTATTTCTTCAAATACCAAGGGAAGAATGTTATCAAGGAAAACTTTACCTGAAGGTCTGGGAAGTGAAACTAATAATGTATCATTGCTTACAGATTAGTAGCCTTAGCTTTACACAAAATTTGCACAAAAGTTCCCTTATTGATTAGCCCCATTTTTCCTTCCTGTTTTTTTCCCCCTTTCTTTTCTTGGAACTCTACCATGAGCTACATCCCCAGCCTTTTTCAGTTTTCCTCTTCTCCTCCTCCTTCTTTGTCTTCCTCCTCCTCCTCTTCTTCTCCTCCTCCATTTTCCTTTTTGTTCTTGTGGGATTGGAGTTTGATATAGGGTCTCACTAAGTTGCTGAGGGTTTTACTCAGTTGCAGAGACAGACCTCAAACTTAATATCTTCCTGCTTTAGCCTCCAGAGCTGCTGGGATTACAGGTGTGCTCCACTGTGCCCAGCTCCTTACCTGTTTTCTTATACACAGAAGTCTTCCTCACACATGAAAATAAAATAAGAGGAAGAAAAATCACTTGGTGTTCTAATGATCTTGGCCAAGGTCCTTGAAATACTTTTGTATAATAGGCAGATTCATTCCCTCAAATGCTTCAGAATAGAAAATAAATTGTACATTTGTGCAACTATAGTGTCTAGAAAAGTGTACTTCCCAAATGATAGAATTCTCAAAAAGGAATAATACTACCGTTGAAATAGCATTTTCATTCTTACTCCACTGGTATAATTGAAACTTCATTGAAATTTTAAAGTGATTAAATTACAATAATGTCATAAAATAATGGCTAAAAGTTCTGTATAATTGAAACAAATAAAAATAATAACATAAGTTCTCAGCAGAATTTCTAGCCAGAATGAAGGTATTGTGAAGTATTTCAGTGACTTCTCATCTCCCTCAAGAAGATGTTTACCAAGCAGATATATTGACTTAAAAAATATTTTTTCTTTTTGCATTAAGTTCTTTTCTACAGCCAATTATTTCTCAACATGAGGTAAAACTCATTCAAGCTCAATCAGAGACATTTTGGAGCCAGAAATAGTCATGGACTTATTAGTTAAATTACAATCCCACAGATATATCAGTAAAGCAGTGCTACCAGGAGGAAACAGGAGCATTTACAAAAGAAATGTTTTCAAGAGGATTGTGGATGTTTTATTTTATAGGAATAAAAGCAATCCCATGATTTGCTTTGGGTTTTCTAAGGTAAACTCTTCTCCTGACTCCATTCTTTGTGAACTATGCTAAAAGGATTATACTACGGTAACAGTTGAACACAAAGAGACTGCTGAAATAGAAGGCTTTTACAAAGCAGCCACGGAGATCTACCTTTTTGTTCTGAGCTCTAAGACTGTTGAATGCATGCACAGAAGTGCTTTGTTTTCAACCTACTTTAGATGGAGTAGTCTAATGATGTTTTTTTCTCAAATTTGATGTTTATGAAGAGAAACGGACAGAGTTCCTTAACTGTTCCCAGATAAAAGCAAACACTGTAACAGAAAAAGCATACAAATCATAATGACTAAAAGTCATATAAAAGAACAGCAAGAAATGGAGGTACTTTTTTATTTTTAATTCAAAGTGTACAATGTTTAGAGTGATGGAATTAGATTCATTAAATTTGTATGAAAATTCAGTCTTCTAGGTAATTAAGCATTCTTACTCTCCACTCTTAAATATTGCTACTAATTGAACACAACTGAAAAATTCTTTTGATAAGATTCAACTTCTCATCACATAATAAAACTGGCCATTACTAGAGGGACTTAATTTTCCTTTTAAATAATTTCTAAAGGTCTGCTTTGGGCTAGGTATAGGGCTAGGTGCAGAGTTAAATAGTAATAATGTATTTTTAGGTACCAATGTACTACGTATTATGTGAAGTACATAAACCTGAGTGGTAAAGTTAAACAAACACACAAGCACAGAATAACAGCAACAAGGAAGACCTTCTACAAGAATGTAGGAATAGAGAGAGGCTAGACCACAGCCTGAACTCAGCTCCACTGGGGGAAAAACGGTTGGAGAGTGAAGTGCTAGGGTAGGGAGCATCTGGAGACACCTGTTTTTACTAACCAGCCTCTCAGAAAACTAACCAAGAACTTTTTGCAATATTTGTATCTCAAAGGATAAGGGAAAGGATTTACAATGATAAATTTTCTAAAGTAAAAGCTCTTAGAAAGGGGCCTAGAGTTAAAAACTTGTCTTAATGATTTTGAAACTGACAGAAGTATTAAAGCATCTTGGTCAGTAGAGAAAAAAATAAAAATGGTTTTTCTAAACTGAAATCAAATGGCAAATGTAAATTACAGTGATGAACTTGACCAAGGAATGGTTGTGCTGTCAAACCGTTTTTATTTTCTTTCAAGTATTTATTGATCCCTGAAGCACTGGAGATCTGAAAATGCTGTTTTCCCTGTCATAGGAATGGATATCAAAATGAACAAATATATACCTTGCATAGATCACACACTTTAAATGTAAAGACTTCACAAAATTCATTTTGGTGTATTATAATGCTTCAGTTCACCATGACATTTTAAACTGGGACTGTTAGGTAAATAAGTAGTCATGGGCAGGTGGGAAGGGAAGGACCATGAAGGGGTTAAACTGGAGGACATGAGACAAGTACATCAAAGAGCATCCATAAGTCACAAGACTGCAGTCACCAAAGCAGACACGCATCTGGAAAATGGGAGGTAGTGTGACAAAACTCCACTGGCCATAGTTAACTGGAACCCCTTAAGGGAACTAGTGTTTCAAGACCACATCACACCCATTCTTTGTGACCAGGTCATCAAATCCTCACAAACAAAATCTGCTGGGAGCTATACAAAGGGTAATCAACCAATTGAGGGGAGAAATAGGACAGGAACAAAAGAAGTCAAATTCCTTAAAAACTCCAAATTCTATAACACCTACATCATTCTTCCCCAGGGGATCTTCTCAGTGTTTCTACTAGGCATCTATACTCTCTAGCTTTTTTTAATAAACTCCTGTCTATACTATGGGTGACTAGTTGAACTTCTTCTCTATGATTACACTGACTAGTCACTGCACATCCCTGCTGTCACTTCAGCTCTGCAGGCTGGCCATCTTTACAATAGGACTATAAACACCACTGAAGACTTTTTATTACTCATCTTCTACTTTTTAAAACCTAGTTTGATATTTTTGATGGAAAAAATTTATAGAAATAATTTATTATGGCCCTGTAGATATTTAGCATTGTTGAAGGAAATGTTTTAAATAGGAATCTTCACACAAAATTTTTAAGTATTAAGCAATTTAAATGTCAATATGCTCAAAGTATAGTTTAAAAAATTGATTCTGCACATATGTACTTTCCTTTTGGGAGATTGCTCTCTTATATTATAAGACATACATCTCATAAATGAAGTACAAATATGACCAGATACTCTCAAACAAGAAGAAATACACTAAGTCTTTAGACTATGTTGTGAAATTGCAGTGTGAGAGCGACTCTATGATCAGTGAAACAGTTGGAAGAATGAAAATGATGTTGCTTTTTGTAACTGCCCTAATATTGTCAGAACAATTCTCATTGTTTCTCAGAATAAAATAATTGAAGCTATTCATCCTCAAGACAAGTGCTATATAACTCCATCTATTATTACTGTTGTGAGTATAGTCAAAAGTGGTATGGTACAGTTTGGGCAAAACAGACCAGATGTATAAAAATATTGCTTATTTAGTTGAAGCTTTGCCTGCCAGATGACCCGGGAAAAGGGCAAGCCGCCTACTAGGCTGTGAGTCCCTGTGGATTGCTGATGCTATATTTCATGTTGTGCATGTGCTAGGTCCTACTAAACAGTTAAATGCTTACTAAGCACACAAATAAGAGCGTAGTTCTTGAGATTGGATCTTTGCAGAACATCAGAACAGAAAAAGGAAATTAATCAATACATATCTAATGTCAATGAACAAAGTGATTTGTAAACCAAGATCATTTGAAAGTTTTTTTTTCATAATTATCAAGTTATCATAGCATTTGTTATCCAAATAATAACTCATTGTCCAGGACACATGTCAAACTGCACAGGACCCTCCATCACATGTTGGATATTTCTTTTCTTCTATTTTACAGATGACAAGACTGAACTTTATAGAACAGCAAATCTTGACTATGCATGAGGCATTTGTTAGGAAAATAAATAGACAACAATCATTAGAAAAATTTTTTCTTATCTATGTTTTGAAAAGCCTTATGGAATGCTTCTTCTCCAATTTCTCCCCCTCTTCCTTCAATTCACTTTAGGCACTACCCTGGATGTTGGGATTTCTGGTCACTGAAAACTTCTTCAGCTCAAGTCTTTATAAAGTTACCAGCGGATTCTAACAACTAAGAACATTTTGAATAATGAGAATGACCCAGAATGTATAAGCCAGCAAACTTAAATATATCTATGTATGCTAGAAACTACAAATATGGTACAACAAGATTCTACTGTTAACCTTCCATTGCTCCAGTGCTCAACATCCCACTCCCTGGAAATAATGAAATTTACAGCTGGTTGACTTTTTATTTATTTATTGGTTATTTGTTTATTTATTTTGTGGCGCTAGGCATAGAACCCAGGGCCATGTGCACACTAAGCAAGTGCTCTACCGCCAAGTCACATCCCCAGTCCCTCATCATGTTTTCTTTTTGTGGAACTGAGGATCAATTCCAGGTCCCCACATATGATAGGCAGGCACTTTATCATTGTGCTATATCCCCAGTCTCATTTGCTAGTTTTATGTAAATGTTCTGGTTCTTGTTTTGTCAAAATTCCTCTTCTGCTGGTATAGGTTTAACTCATTTTCTGCATTGTATATAGTTTTTATTAGTGCATTATAGTTTAACACTATTTTGGGGTTCATTTTGACATAACTATACAATCATGGTCTACAATTTGCTTCACTGCATTCCCCACTACTTCCCTTTCCTTTGCTTCCTCCTTCCCCTGTTTCTTTTCCTCTAGTCTACCAGTCTTTTTTCTATTTAGTATAATTTTTTTTAAATTACTACATTATACCTAAAGGTGAGATTCACTGTGGTTTATTCACATATGTACATAGGATAGTTGGTCATATTCATTCCACTGTTCTTCTCTTACTGTCTGTCCTCCATCAACCTCATTTCTCTTCCTATATACATATCCCTCCAGTTTTTCCCCCTTACTTTTGTCTAGATTCTGCATATGAGAGCAAACATTCAACCCTTGACTGTGAGTCTGGCTTATTTCACTTAGCACGATGTTCTCTAGTTCCATCCATTTACAGGCCAAGGATACAAATTCATTCTTCTTTATCATATATTATTTTGACTATAATATGTTTTATCTCTAGGTGACTTCTTGCTTTGCAGAGAATAACATAATTTCACACATGCAAGAAGTTCATGCTGCAAGCAAAAATATATTATTTATATTCTTTACTTCTATGTTTAAATTTTCAAAAGCTCATAATATCTTCCATTTCAACTATAGCTAACATCATGTGCTGCAGAATTTTTCTATCTGTGTTTCCTAGCACTGGGCAGGTATTATTTTGTCCCCCTGCTCATTCTTCTCTCCCTGTAATTACAAGGAATATTGTGGGGAAATTACATTTCAGAAATCAGAGTCAAAAATGTATCATCCACTAGGAAAAACCATAACTGCCCTCAAACCTTGTGTGTTGGACTGGTAGCATGCTCCTTGTCTTTGAGTTTTTATGTTCAAACATTTCATGCCATAAAATATGTAGTTACAAATTCAAAATTCCCTAGAGTTAGAAGTGTTGCATCATTATTAATACAACAGAATTCTCAGCTTCCTGCTTTACTGATGTAGTAAAAATCTCCTTCTTCCATTATAAAATCGAATAACAGTTATCAGTTCTGCAAAGCCTCTCATACATACTTTCTAGAAAAAATTATAATTCTACCCTTGTGAAAAATTATTAATAAATATACTTTAATAAACTTAATATTAAATATAATTATTTTTAATGATCTGCTTTAAGTGATTTAAAAAAATTTAGCCAGGTACATGTTAAAGTCAGATTAGATTACTTCTTCTAATGTAAATAAAAGGGAAAATTAGCTTACATTCATGATGATTGTAGTTTCTTGTTTTCTTAATATTTTTCTTAATTTTCAAAAATAAGGATTGCATTTCTCTATAACATGATATGTGATATGAACAGTTAAAAAGTAGAGAAGCTAAAAAAGAACTAGAATTTTTACATTTGCAGTATAATAAAAAATTCATTTGTTACTTCCAAGGTATGATTCAAAAATTGTAATTCATAGCTTTCATAAACAATATATTCAGAAGGACATGGAAGTGATTTTATCACTAATGCCAATTCAATTATACCCAGAACTTTTTTCTAAAGTTGTTTTCTGCATTGGATATAGACTAATCAATATGATGCAATTTCATTCATGCAAGTTATAAAGTTATAGTACCAAGGTAGTCATAACGAGAATTTGATTCTCAGATTGACCAAACCTGAAAAAAAATGTTTGAATAAAACTATATATGCCAGAAAAAAAAGGAACTTTTGTGAGCTGTATCAAAATCAAGGTCTAGCGATACCCACTGTATAAATTCTCATTCAGTTATTTTTTTAAATAAATGTGTATTACTGACCACTTAACTACATTACAAAGTGCTGGTCTGCATATATACATACCATAATGAACTAAGCATGGGCTCTCATTTCAAGCTGATCACAGTGTGGTGTAGAACACAGACAAGTACACATACTTTCAATCACAGAATACTTAGCTTCAAGAAAAGTTAAAACACATATAGTGCTTTTGAAACAGAAAACTCAGCTGGGTATGGTGACACATGCTTGTAATCCCAGCTATGTGGGAGGTGGAAGCAAGAGGATTGCAAGTTTGAGAACAGACTCAGCAACTTGGCAATACCTATCTGAAATTTAAATAAACACATATTTCATAAAAACTTTAGGTGTGTAACTCAGAAGCATTTTTTTGGCTCCATCCCCAGTACAAGAAAAAAATAAATACAGAAAAGACTTAGTCTGTACATTAAAGGAAGAGGAGACAGTCACTGATTAAGAATTGAATGTTCTTGAGCCAAGCCTTCTGGACCCACAATTTACTATTGCTAGGCTATGGAAACAACGCAGATGTCCCTCACTGGAAGAATGGATCCAAAAACTGTGGTACATTTATACCATGGAATTTTACACAGCAATTAGAAACAATGATATTGCAGCCTTTGAAGGTAAATGGATGGCTATGGAAGAGATCATGCTGAGTAAAATCAGCTTAACCCAGAGATCTAAGGGTCGATTGTCTCCACTCATCTGTGGAGGTGGGGAC
>PVKS010008043.1:0-11927 GCA_004027875.1 Aplodontia rufa
CCCACCTCGCCTGATCTCCCTGGGGGTCAGGGGCAGAGGATCTGCAGAAGCAGCCCACACGCATGTGCGGCAGCACCAGCCAGGACATTCTGAGATAGGACCCTGCCTTGTAGCAGACTGATTTATGGCCATGACCTACCCTGGCCCCGTTTATTGCTCATTTTCCTCCTAAAAACAAACTTGCACCACACAGCATGTTTTTTGAGTTACCAGAGTGGATGATAGCATGCGTGACTCCTCTGTCTTGTGGAGTGAAGCCTCACCTTCCTGGAAGCTGCTGGGGCTTCCTGGAGAAGCAGGGCTGTCACTCCTGACTAATTGTCCCGCAGTGCAGAGCAGAACTCCACGTGGCCATTTCCTGGAAGCAAGTTTCCCCTGCTGTGTCTGCCCTGGGCAGCGTTTCCGCCTGGCCTTGCCTTCTCCTCTGTCACCTTGGCTTGCTGCTGAGCAATCTCCTGCATCAGACTCTGCATGGGGTTGTGCCCTACGGCTTTGTCTTACAGTGGTGCTGTCATCACATTGGGTAGGACACGACGGTGGGAACGCACATCTAGTACACAGGGCACTATCGCCATCTGTAGCCACAGAGACAATGTCTGAGCCCCTGTGTTTCGTTCCTCTCTGCTGCATTCAATTGCAGGATAGCCAGAGCCCCCCAAGACTGGTGGAAACACCCTTTCTGTGGGTCAAGACTCTCATGACTCAACGTGACTTCCGTAGCAAGAGTAGGTGCCAGGAGAAACAAAGACCTGTCCTTCCTTGACCTTGGAGGAAATCCACGGATGTCTCAGAGAGGCTCCTGCTGTCCAGGAACTCTCAAGTTGCTTAGTTGAATGATAATAAGGAAAATATCAAGAGGACACAGGCTCAGCAAGCTGCACTGGAAAATCCCCATGAGGAGGGTGGGCTGGGGAGGGGTCTGGAGTGGTAGTGAGGCAGGAGCAGCTCCCAGAAGGACCATCCCACTTCCCATTGTCCCCTTGCCCTCAAGCACAGATTCCTTCCCCACCAGTTCTAGACCAAGGGAAGAGAGGAAGCAGCCATGGGGCACGGGAGCTCTTCTCAGCAGCTTCCCTCCGCCTTCTGCCTCCTGGGCTCCGTCCTGGCCTCAGGGCCCCCTGGTAGTGATTGTTGGACATCAAAGAAGACCCTGTGGGGTCACCCCAAAATTTCGCCAAATATTGTCAGTTTAGGTTCTGGCCAGCAGGGAGATGTGAGCAGCTGTGCCCACCATTCTGTTCTCTCCTCCAAAATATTTCCAGGTAAGGATGTAAATTTGCACATTTTGGTAGGAGACAAATCCCAGTTGTCTTCAAGTAGTGGGCTACAGATTTGTTAATGCTGCCCTCAGCAGTCCATGTCACTCTCCTACTCCTCCTCCTCCTCCTTCTTTTTAAAGATAGAAAGAGAGAGAGAGAAAGAGTCAGAGAATCGATTTTTTCATCTGTTTTAGTTTTTCTGACACTTGATTGTACATGGTGCTGAGGTTCAAATCCGGGTCCTTATATATGCCAGGCAAGTGCTGTAACCCCTGAGGCACCACTCCAGCACCATGTCACTTTTCTTAAGCCCAAACAGCCATAGCTAACTATCATTATTATTATTATTATTATTTTAGTATTTAAAATATTTTAATGGAGTAGAAAGGACATGTGTTTTTTTTTTTTGTTTTTTTTTGGTTTTGTTTTGTTTTTTGTCAAATAACCATAGTTTTGATCCCTGTCTCTAAAGCTTCCTAGATGTGCTCAGTTTGGGGTCTGAAGATGCTGCAATATAGTTCACGCACGTGTGGTACAGTGCAATAGGGTGCTCACGTGATCAGTGGTGGAAACACAGTAGACACCTAATGGAAGACAGTTTGAGTCTCTATTTTTTCTTGGTGCAAGCAGCAGATCCCCTCAGTGCAAAGAAAGAACCCAAGAAATGAGAAGAAGCAGGGCTCCTCCTGCACACAATCTGAAGTTCCTCCATTCAGCATGGTTTGTAAAACTCTACCATTATAGCCACACTTTGGTGGAGGTTTTTATAATTAGTCTGGAAGAATATATCCCAATTTGAGAGGAGGACTTTTTCCTTGAGTGAAGTTGACCCTATCAGTTCCAAATTCTGGCAATGAATAATAATTAGTGGAAATGATTTTTGTGAAAGATACACATGAGTATATTGCTCTATTAAGATACCCTTGATCTCTAAATGTGATTTCTGGAGCTAAGAGAAGTATTACAGTGAATGAGATTTTTTCCCTCCAAACTCAGTTTAAATACAAGATAAGGTGTTTGAACAAGTTTAAATTTAATAAACATTGACATATAACAGAAGGTAGTTGTAAGCAAGAGCTGAAAAAATTGTTCTTAAAGTTTAAAGATGATGTGGTTCCAATGTTTGGCTGCAACACCATCGCCATCTTTTAAGTTACATCATTTGATCTGATTTTTCTAACCATGAGCTGTCCTAGTTCAAGTTGGTGTTGAGTGATTTCATAAATCATTTTCATGATCTGTTCCCTCTGTTCTTCCCAAGAATGTGGCTTTGATGAATCAACAAGTTATAATGTGCTTGCTTCTATCACATGTATATCCAAGGTTATAAAATCGCAATGTTGCACAAGCTTCCAGCCTCACCATGGACTTCATCCTGGCTTAGATGAAGTTGGTCTGTCAGTCCTTGCAGGGACAGAGAAGTTTCCAGAATGTGGTGATTCTATGATTCCCCTTTTGTAGCAGTGTGTCTTTGTTTCTGCTTAATGAAGTCAAGAAAGCAGGGCTTGGGGTCTTTCTCAGGGCTTGGGGCTGTGCAGTTGCTGTGACCCCAGCTTGCTGTTAAAGGGTGCTGAATAGCAGATGAGGGATGGATGGA
Organism: Aplodontia rufa; assembly: GCA_004027875.1. Lineage (NCBI taxonomy): Eukaryota > Metazoa > Chordata > Mammalia > Rodentia > Aplodontiidae > Aplodontia > Aplodontia rufa. The sequence continues at coordinate 2,857 of PVKS010008043.1, forward strand.
TTTTAAGCCCCCATCCGATTGGTCACTGAGTGCTCACAAGTAGACACCTTAAAGCCCCAAACCCAAGGTGAAGGCAGCTTCCACCCGCTTTTAAATCACAGGAAAGTCGGATCATCAGAAAAGCAGTCACAGCTGCTTTAGCCAGAGAGAAAAGGAGACCTTTGGTGGCTTGCAGGCTTGCTTCGTTTGCTTTCCTGTTTAGTTCTCCAGCCTGGGAAGTGGCTCAGACTGGCTTGTGTGATTCCCTTCCCAGCCCAAGTTTGATGACATCATGTTGGTAATTTCAAATTGGTCATTGTGGGAGTAATTTACACTACAGAAATTGGCAAGTGCTGCAAATTTGCAGCTTGATTGTAAATTTTATTGTTTCCTATGAGGCAAGCAAGGAGAAATAATTATTTTATTGATAATTAAGTAGAAGTCCTAAGGATAGTAAATTAAAGTGGTCAAAATTGCAACTTGATGCTTGGCAGGTAATCAAGTCAATTACTGGTAATTTATATGCCAAATCTAGTAATTTTTACTCCAATTCATCCACATACCTATGTGTGCCACAGATATAAATTAGACTACTCAATTCTTTCTCTTAAAAATAAGTTAGAGCTGACAAATTAGTAACTTTTGCTATTTCATTTTAAACACTGTAGTACATTTACTAACAGGTCAGTAGTCACACATGATTAAGGTCCTGCAGCGCTTACGTGAACCTAGAAGAAAACATGAATCAGGGAATTAGTATTGTTCTGACCAGGTTTGTCTTTTATTGAAAGTCTACCCGAGACAAGAATTTTCAAAGCAGTATTTATTTCGACAGCTTCTTTAACAGATGAACCTAGGCATAAAAACAGGAAGGCAAAAACCCATACTGGAACATCCCCACCGCATCGCATTGCAACACCAGTTCTTCTGAGAGTCATTGTTCAAATCACTGGGTTGACTAGGAGCTGTTTTTGGTAAAAGAATAATTTTTTGTCTTTTAAATCACAACTAATTTACTTTAGTGATGAGATATTGTGTCATTTATGAAAGCATGGCTACTTTTAAAATACTTGTGTGCCATCAGAACAGGAAGCCTCCTGCTCATAAGACGAGATCACCCATGGATGAGTACTGTTGGCTTGGATTATTTAGATCAAGGAATAAGTAACAGTCTTCTTTGACAGCCTGTTGGAGAGGAGCTCTTGCTGCCAACCCATGCCCCTGATTTGAAGGCAGGCTGATTTCTCCATCATTCATTCATCAGTTCAAGAAATATTTCTAATGCATTTCCACGTAAATTATTGCCTTCATTATCTTACAAGCGGAGGTCCCAGAAACTGTGTAGGAAGTGGCACCCAGGAAGGAGGAGGGTGGATTAATTAGTCACTGGCTGTCGGGAACAGTGAAGGTCTCCAAGCTGCCTCTGGGTACCTTGCACCTGTGGCCCTGCCACATTGGACTGCACTACCCTTTCCTGCTCCAACTTAACAAGAATGGGGATCCACAGGGGTTCCTGACTTTGTTATTCAAATAGACTTACAGTCCTATGTCTGCTATCAGCAAGGTGGAGAAGCAGGGCACGGCAGGGACCTTCTTTATCTGGGAAGTCCTGCTCGTGGTTGTGGTGTGCAGCTTCCCTATAGCATGATCATTCTCATAACTGACTCCTTGTGGGACCATGGGGCAATACCATTTTGCTTTCTCTGGGACACAGTGGTTCTCAGGAAATGACAACAGTTCTTGCCCATGCAGAGGTGCTGGAGAGAACAGAGTGCCGGGATCTATGCATGTGTGGTCTTGAGAGACTCCTTGACTCACCAACTCCTTATTTTCTCTGTGAGAATCATCATTTTAATGTTCAATAGAGAAGAATGACTTTTGGAGAGGACAGGAAATTACTGTTGTTTGTAAAACAACTATCCTGTGGCGTCTGAGAAAATGGACAAGAGTTAGGGTCAGGGAGGGAAGGCAGGGACTCAAAGCTGAGGAGCATGAAGAAGAAAGTTCATGAGAAAGCATTGAAGGACAGTTGTCATTTGCACTGGGCATTCATTCCCCAGCTTCCATTTTGGTTATTTAAAAATACCAGAGTGGGCCAAATTGGGTGGATTCTCAAATCAGATTCCTTTATAAGGTGGAAGCTGTCAGATGGTCTAAGATGGGGTGTGGACCAGCATTCCAGGTGGGGAAACCCTATTGATCCCTTTTACCCTTGAAAGTCCTCCATTCTTGCCATTTATGTGCATTTTCTTGTCCCTTTCTAACTGGGTGTGCCTCCCATTCTTCCTCTTTCCCAGGTGTGTTTGACAACTGCTCCCACACGGTCAACGACAAGGGCTGGGCCCTGGGGATCCGCTCCGGGAAGGACAAGGGAAAGCGAGATGCCCGCTTCTTCTTCTCCCTCCGCACCGATCGCGTGAAGAAGGCCACCGTTGTGACTGGCCACAGTCGCTACCAACCAGGCACATGGACTCACGTGGCAGCCACTTACGATGGGCGTCGCATGGCTCTGTATGTGGATGGCACCCGGGTGGCTAGTAGTCTGGAGCAGTCTGGAGCCCTGAACAGCCCGTTCATGGCATCGTGCCGCTCCCTGCTCCTGGGGGGAGACAGCTCTGAGGACGGGCACTATTTCCGCGGACACCTGGGCACACTGGCCCTCTGGGCCACTGCCTTGTCACAGAGCCACCTGCAGCACAGCCCACAGCATCCCACGGGGGCAGAGGAGCTGACCACGCTGCTCCTGACCGCCAGCTTTGATCCTCTGAAGCAGCAGTGGGCCCCCTTTCGGGAGGAGAAGTACCCCCGGCTGGAGGTTCTCCAGGGCCAGCAGCCGGAGCCCGAGCTCGTGTCCGCTTTGCAGCCGCCACTGTGTGGGCAAACCGTGTGCGACAACGTGGAGCTGATCTCGCAGTACAACCGGCACGGGCCCCTCCGGGGAGCGAAGGTGATCCGCTACCAGGTGGTGAACGTGTGCGACGACGAGGGCCGGCTGCCCAGCGTGAGCGAGGCGCAGATCCGCAGGCAGCACGAGGCGCTGAACGAGGCCTTCGGCCGCTACAACATCAGCTGGCAGCTGAGCGTGCGCCAGGTGCACAACTCCACCCTGCGCCACCGCGCTGTGCTGGTCAACTGCGAGCCCAGCAAGATCGGCAACGACCACTGCGACCCCGAGTGTGAGCACCCGCTCACCGGCTTCGACGGGGGCGACTGCCGCCTGCAGGGCCGCTGCTACTCCTGGAACCGCAGGGACGGGCTCTGTCACGTGGAGTGCAACAACATGCTGAACGACTTTGACGATGGGGACTGCTGCGACCCCGAGGTGACGGACGTGCGCAAGACCTGCTTTGACCCCGACTCCCCCAACAGGTAAGGAGCCGGGGCTGCGGCGTGAGGAGTGTCCTACTCGGTACATTTCCAGCGTTGTTGTATCCTTGGCTTCTGGAGACAAAAAGGGTTCACACGTCCCCAAATAAAACAACTTTTCACCCCATCACACTTTTTTGTGGGTGGGTACCAGGGATTGAACTCAGGGGTGCTCAGCGGTTAAACTATATCCCCAGTCCTGTTATTTAATTTTAAAAAATTTTAAGACAGGGTCTTTCTAACTTGCTCAGAGCCTCACAAATTCACCCTGTCACCCTTTAAACTCTTAAGGAGTACTAGGTGTTATGTTAGGCATTCAGGGGCACAGAGATGACAAGGGACAGCCTTCACAGAACTCAGGATCCCTGGAAGAGACATCTGTGAGCACCGATTCCCACAGCATCTTCCTGAGGCACCATGGAGCTGAAGGAAGTTCTTTAATGACCAGGCCAGGAGTCTGCAGGAGAGCAAACACTGCTGGTAGTGACAGGGACAGGTCAACTGCAATCATGCAGGTGGTCTTCCTATAGTCACAGGGTCTTATCAAATCCACACAAATGCACTGAAACCTCTCCTGCTGGGTAGTCTTCCTACAGGGTGAGCAGTCCAGTGCTTTCAGGGCCACAGTTCACTCCACACCAGCTGAATTCCCTTCAGGTGGCTGGAGTCTTGCACTGTTCCCTGCTGATTTCCAATTGCCATGTGGCATCCAAAAGGAACTTTTGTAGAAGGTAAACCAGATCCTGTCCTTCCCCTTCTTAATGTTTTTTCCACCGCACTTAAAGGCCGCATCTGGCTCACAGGTCTCGCTGTGATCTGGGCCTTTCCACTGGCCAGCTTCTTCCTTCCAATCACTTTACCTGCCCATGTGGCACAGCCTTGATGGCTGTTCTGTTCTGTTCAATCAGTGGCACTTCCCAGCCCAGGGCTTTGCCTTGGCCATTCTGTCATCTTGGAATTGTCTTCCCTGGCCTTACCTTAGTGGGTTCTCGTCATTTGACTATCTATTTGCTACCTCCTGGAGGAGACTTTCCCAATCCCCCAATTTAAAGCACCCATCCGATTATTTTTGCATCACCTAAGTTTAACAACCTGTACAACACTTATCACTTGGTTTGTTTTCCCCTGTTTGGAATACTGGCTCCATGTGATCAGGGACCTTGTCTGTGGCATTACCACTGTATTCCCAGTGCCTTCAACAGCTACTCATATAGAGTTATTTATCTCATGTTTATTTATTTATTTATTTTTGAAAAGAAAGGGACAGCAAGAGAGAGAGAGAGAGAGAGAAACAATTTTTATTTAGTTTTTCATGTGCCTTTTGTTGCTCCGAGACTTCTTTGAGTATGTGGTGCTGGGGTTTGAACTCGTGTACTTGCACATGCCAGACAAGCGCCGTAACCACTGAGCAACCGCTCCAGCCGTGGCAGTTTATTTATTTTGATGGATGAACGCATCAGCTGTGTCTTTCCTTCTGAGACAGAAGTCAGTAAAATGTTTCTCATTGGATGTCCGGTCCAGGGGCTGGGGGTTGGAGGGAGGTTGGAAAAGAGGGAGTTAGGCAGTAAACCTGTTTTCTATGTGGACAAGGTGTCCCTTTGTTGGAATTATGAAAGGTGCACCTAAGCTAAAGTGTAGGGCTGGTGGGTGGTGGGAGGACTGGCACTCAGCTCCCACCCAGGGCCTGGCTGTCCGCTCTCTTTTGGACAGGATTTGTTCAGTAGTTCGTGGTATCCATATCCGTGAGCATTCCTTCTGCTGTCACTTAACACTGATAGACTGGCCTGTGGCTCAGGCACATGGTGTTAAGGACAGAGTGTGAGATTTGGAATTAAGGAACACAGTTAAATTCTAGAGTCCTTGCTACTTAACTGGTATGCAAATTACACAAGGTACTTTCTGAAACTCAAAAGTCTTGCTTGCAAAATGGGGATGACTTCCATAGTACTTTATTTTACTATTCATGTTATGTTGTTTTGTGAATCACAATAAAACACAGGAAAGTGGTACCTCTAAAATTTTCAATGTACACAAATTGTTTTTATTATTAGAGCTGATGGATGAAAAGCCTTTGTTTGCATAATAATGCACAGGGAATTGATCCTGTTAGCAGAAATAGTTGCATAAGAGAATTCTGTTTGGGTTTGGTTTTCAGATCTTGGTAACCTAAAGCAGAAGTTAAATCTCACAAACAGCAGTGGTTGGCAACTTTTAGGATCCCAGGAGAGATGGGAAAGTCTGGCCTGTTCCCATTTGTCTCCCAGCTCATTACAATAACCCACTGCTCTCCACCACTATAATGAAATGCCACAGATAACCAACTTTTAAGGAGAAAAGGTTTGTTTTGGCACACTGTGCTGGAGGTTCCAGTTCATGATCAGGTGGCCTTATACTTGGAGCCACCGACAAAGAAGCTCATCACAGCAGGAGCTTGTGGCTGAAAACTGTGTACTTCAGGAGCAAGGAAGCAACAAAGAGGAAGAGACTAGGGCCTCTCAGTCTCTTGTAAGGACATGCCCGAGTGGCCCAGGGACCTCCCACTAGACCCATCTCCTAAAGGTCCCATCACCTCACAGTAGCGCCAACCCTGAGATCCAGCCTATCCCATGTGGCTCTTTGCAGGACCCTCATCCAAGCCACAGCAGCAGTCTTGCAAATTGCCCAGATGTCGTTTTGCTGAGGGTGACTCTTTTTCTTGCTCAGTCCACATCTGGGTGCTTATAACTAACTACCCTCACTGCCCCAGAGTTCCTATAACTCATCCTGCTCTATCTGTGCAGCCAGAAGGCTTGAGAACACTTATTCATGGGGACTTAGGGACTTTATTATCCCAACATAGGATACGTACTATGTGGAACTGAAGGAAATATTTATGTGCTTTTTTTCTTCTTTTCTTTTTTTTTTTTTTTTGGTGGCACTGGGGATTGAACCCAAGGCCTTGCACATGCTAAGCACATACTACACCACTAAGCTGTACCCCCAGTCCCAAATATTTACATGTTTTGATTGCTAAAATATTTATATCAGAGTAATAAATGCTCATAGTTAAAAATATTAAGTTATCCCTAAAGAGTTAGAAAGAACATGGGTGTCCTACTTGCTTCTCCCCCATTCTTCTCTACTTCCTAGCCTTGCTCCCCACAAGTAGCCATATTTAATTCTTTCACCTATCTTTTCTGGTAATCACCTCCATGTCTCCAAATATATTTATATTATTTGATTCATCAAGTTTAAACATTAACCATTGACTTGCTATTGTGATAAAGATGAGACCAATTCTCTTAAATTGCCTCTCCCCTTTCTTTTTGTCCTTCCAGCAAAATTATTTTACTATTTTTAGTTGAATCAGTAATAGCCATCTCTACGGAATTAGTTCCAGGACCCCTATGATATCACCATCAGCAGATACTCAAGTCTCTTATATAAAAGGCATAGTATTTGCATATAACAAATACAATCTATAGATTACTTTTAATACCTAATACCATGCTATGTAAATAGTTGTACTGCATTGTAGGAATAATGACAGGAAAAGCTCTATGTATGTTCAGCACAGTTGCATTTCTCTCCTTATTTGATCCACTGTTGGTTGAAACCACAGGTGCAGAACCCTTGGGTTTCGGGGGCTGACTATGTGTATTAACATTATGAAAATGAAATGTTGTTGTACAACAAACGGTTATCCTGCTTTCATTCTTTCAAAGCCTCTTCCCATCCCCGACCTTGTACTGTATCTGTTCTCCCTTCCTCCCTTTTTCTTTCCTCCTTCCTTATTTAAGTCTCTCATGATACCATCAATTGTTTCCAAAGGCTTTGTCATACAAGATAGTTTATAGATTTTTCTTTACACACGTCTCTGATGCTTTCCCTTCCAGATCATTCTATTCTTTTTTCCAATATTGGCCAGTTGTCTTTAGGTAGGCTGCATACTTGTCCTGGGACTTCACTGCTTTTTTGAATTAGAGGCAATGCATCCTGAATTTACAACATTATTTTATTGGAAAACATCCTTAAGTAACTTTCTAAGAAAAGACGTTTTGGGCAACCTTTTCTGAAAATTACTTCTCAGAATGTTTTTATTCTGCCTTTACACAAAACTGATAATTTGTATTTATATACAATTCTGTTTTAAAACATTTTCTCATGAAATTTAAAGAAATTCATTAATTACCTCTAGCATATATTCTGATAATTTCTACCTTTTAAAACATGAATACATACATTTTTTTTCCATTTTGGAATCTGAATTATTATTCTTAGCTTCTTACTTTAGAGATCTTATGAAATTTTTTCTTAGGGCTAACTTTATTCTTCTGTGGGGCACTCAGTGGGCTTATTCAGTTTGGATACCTCTGACTCTTATCTTGGGAAATTTTTCTTAAATCATTACTTTGATATTTCTTTTTTCTGTTTTCTTTGTTCTCCTTGAGATATCTGGGGATGAATTCCTAAATTTATTATCTGACTTTTTTCTCTTATGTTTTCTAACTTTTATTATTATGTTCTGGTTTTTGGTGATTTCCTCAATTTTACCTTCCAATTCTTGTATTTACTTTTTAGTATATGCAAATATATATATAAACACACACACTATACATGTAAATGCAGATATTCATAATTTTGTTTTTTGTTTTTGACACTGCTGCAGTGCTGGGGATAGAACCCAGGGCTTCTTGCATGCTAGGCAAGTGCTCTACCACTAATCTGTACCCTAGCACAGAAACATATTTTAAAGGCTTCATTGTTCTTTCTTGTGTTTGGCTTTGTTTGGTTTGGTTTGTGGTTTTTTTTTTCTTTTCTTAGTATTAGTCTATCTTTATTTTAAGGATGCTAACTTTTATGAGGATAAAAATGATACTAAAGAAAAACCTACTAACCTTTCAGGATGGTGAACCATGAACTATGTCTAGTGCTACTTCATAGTTGGAACCATACCTTCAAATCTCCATTTATAGTAATCCAAAAAGAATAAGTAACTATGTACTTCTTATTTTAGAAGAGAAAGTCCGAAGTGAAGGGAAGAGGTTTTCTTAACTTCGTCGTATTCTTGTTTGGATTTCCTCCCTCTTATTTTCTCCCTTATATTCTTAATGCTGAATTTTTATTATTATCAAATGTTTTTTGTTGATCTCATTGGCAGGAAGATTATTTTTAAAATTGTTATTTATCAAGTTTCTATGATGTACCAGATATGGTAAGCTAGACAGAGGGACTAATAGAACATATAAAGGATAACTGCTGATAACTCTAAGGAGGGGTTTAGGAACTTGAATTGAATTATCTGGATTTAAATCCAGGCTGAGGCATGAGATGTGAAATGTGGATTATAGACTGCTTTTCTATGCCTTGGTTTGGATTGTTTGAAAGGACTTTGGATTCCTAGAGACATAGAATTTGGGGTTTCTACGAGGTCCCTGGGACATAGTGGAGTTAATGGTCCTCTCTGAATGTAATCACCTGTCTATAGTGTCCCCATTATTATAATTAAGTCACATAGCTCGAGTTCACAGTTCCATTATAGTGTTACTCTGAAAGGATCCAACTTCAACGAAAGCTTTGCCCAATATTTACTGAGCAAAGAGAGTGTGCCAGGTGCAGTGCAGAGTCCTTCCCCTCTGGAGCTCGGTGAGGTAGGAATTGGGGACAGATGTATAGAGAGGTGACTAACGTGTTCGTAATTGATGTTGATGTGCAAATATTTTCTTCAATTCTCAAACCCTACTCAA
>PVKS010008043.1:22044-55829 GCA_004027875.1 Aplodontia rufa
ATCCGTCCATTCACGCCATTCATCCGTCCATTCACTCCTCAATTCATCCGTCCATTCACGCCATTCATCCGTCCATTCACTCCTCAATTCATCCGTCCATTCACGCCATTCATCCGTCCATTCACTCCTCAATTCATCCGTCCATTCACTCAGTTCATCCGTCCATTCACTCAGTTCACTCAGCTTATTACAAGCATTGATTGGATGTTCACTATAATTTGGACATGGTAGTGGCCACTAGGGATACGATCCTTGTCCTCATTCATGTGGGAGAGACAGACATGTATTCATATCATTGTAGTACAGGGGAGAAGAAATTCAAGTGCCATGTCTAACATCTCTGGACTCCTAAATCTAAATTTCTATGGCAACTAACTAACTTGACTTTCTAGTCTCCCTTCACCGTAGTCCAAAATTTATTCTGCACACTACCATCAGATGAATCATTCTCAGAATCATTTATATGTTCGATGCTTCCAAACTGGAAGCACTCAATATGGGCAGGTTGTTCTTGAAAGATGAGTAGCAGAGACCAGCAAGGAGAGTTTATTAAGCGGAGTAATGCAGTCAACAGAGAATCAACACCTGGAATATGGTGTAAGATTTAGGTTAATAACCTTAATAATAATAGCCACTTATTTATTGGCCTAACCAATAACTGTAAAATTGATGCACCTTTGTGAGGCATTCATGATACAATATTAGGACAATTATTTAAACTGACTCAACGTGGAGCCTAGGAGTTTCAGCCAAATGTGTTTTGTAATTACACATGACTATTTTGTTCAGTACTTTGGTCTACTTTTTTTCAGATACAATATGTCCCCTTGGATTCAGAGTCATAGAATGTCACAGATAGACCTTGGAGACAGTCTAGTTCAAACTTCCAGGTCACTTTCTAGATGAGGAAGCTGGTCTCAAGACAGAGCTAGTTGTTGTCTGGCCCCTGCCTGTCTCCTCACGATCCCTAACCACCCAAGGTGTTAGATAACAGGAAGAGAGCACTGGGTCTAAGTCTCTGCCTCAGTTTCCCCACTTCATAATCTCTGATTCACTCCATAGTGTCAAAACTATCTTTTAAGGCTTAGAAAGAGAAGTTGAAAATCAAGGATTCCTTCCTAGTCCTACTTTCCTGTGTGCCCATATGTTTCTCTGGTCTGCACAAAATAGTTGTTAAAAGTTTTACATGAACAGAGTAGATGATTCTGGAGAAGAAAAAAATACAGAGGATGATTAGAAGAATGTGTGAAGACAAATTTGAAATAAGAATAAAGCCCAGAGTTGTCACAGGCCTCCCAGGAAAGAACAAGGGCTGGCTGTGGAGGCCATGGCTAGGTCCCAAAAGCTCACACTCCTCCCTGAGCTGGACAGTCATGGCCAATCTCTTCTCTGAGTTTAAGGACATCTCACCAATTCAGTCAATGTAGATGGCTTTGCAAAGCACTTTTTAAAAAGTGTGCAACTGTTGTCTCCAATCAGAGGGGTTGGCTATCAGGCCCTTTGAGGCTTTGTGAGGGTTCCCAGAAAGGAACCGTGTGTATTCAGCAGTGTGTACTAAGGGCCAGTTTGTCAATGAGAGTGCTTCCTGTCAGTCCTCACAAGGGCACATGCTAAGCATTCGTTCCTGAAACAACTCTTACTGCTGTATTTCTACAAATACCTCTTTTGGCAAAGAAGTAGCTCTAGGGAGCACACTACCCAGCTACTTCTTGAGGTGTCAGGAGAGTGTGGCGATGCCAAGCTCCCTGTGACAGCAGAAGTCATCGGGGAAGGATTGAAAATGAGGCTTAATTTACAGAAAGTTACTCAGTAAGCAAATGCTTTCAGACGAGATTGTTAAAGAAGCATAAATGAAGCATCTTTGTGCCTTAAAATTCACGTGCATTGTCTTAACATAGACATTACTTAAGTTCTCCTCAGTGTTTTCCTAATAAAGGTGGAATAGCATCTGCCTCCAGGTGCAGGTGTGCTGCAGATGGTAGCAAGGAGACTCCACAGAGTGGGGTCAGGAGGGAGGAGAGCAGGAGGCCACAGAGTGGCTCCTGAGCGGGAGAAGACAGCCACACGAACCCCAGGCCAGAGGGAGCGCTTGCAAGGCTAAGGGCAAGCGTCACTAATCTGCTTGTAACAGGAAAAAATGCTGCTGCTTGCATTATTTAAAGACTTAATCCATTCTCTGAGGTTAGGGACATCTGATAATACCTATTCACAGCTTATTGGGATCTGGGATAGCCCGGACCAAGAAGATGTTTTGATGTTTAATCTAACAAGCACTCATTGCAAAGGAAGACAGGGAGCCTGACACCTGGAAGGACAGAACGGGTTCATCAAGAAGCCCAGAAGACGCCTTGGGCATAGTCACAGGCAGGGCCAGAGTCACTGTCCTTATGGCTATCACCCTTAGCTTCCCAGCTCCCTGATCTCATGTCTGCTATGACAGACACCTCGTTTAGCTTTAATCTGTACTTTTTCACTTTTCCAAGTAACCTAGCTCTTTAGATCTTACATTAAAAAAAAAATAAATAAAATTTTTAAAAAGTGAGAAAGCACGCAACCAATGGCGGTTGTTTTTGGCAAAATCAATTTCCTAGGAGTAAAGACTAAAATTCCATTAGAAACTCCGGGAAGGACCAGTTGATGGCAGCGATTTTTCTCTGGGCTGGAGGACTCCCTGGAGGCACCTGGTCTGTCAGTGAGGAGCCGAACGGGGTCACTGGCCTGTCTGTTGTAGTAACTGGCTCTAGTAAACACAGCACCACCACTGCCAGGGAACGGAGCTCTCCCTGCCTCCCTCTCTTAAAAACGAGAATTAAGAACACTTATTACAAATGATGAAGTGTCTTGGGCCAGGGCTTTTACTCACGTCTATCGTCACTTGACACACCTCCCTAGTGTCCTCATTCATCAATTATACTTAAATTTGAAGTATCCTGCAGTTCTCTTTTACTTTAGTACCTAAAGGGGGTAGCAGGGTTGGGACTGGAAGGCACACAAGAGGAAGCTCTGAGAATGCTGGGGATTAAGCTCAGACCTGAGTTGGGGACCGATGTCCACCAAACAAAGGCTCTGTAGCCACAGTTCACCTCCCGCTCACAGTACTTCAGGACACTGGGGGATTTCAAGCAGAACTTACACTGGTAGATCCCCCAGAAGTGTACCAATTTCTCTTTGCACTGCTACAAATGAAGAAAATGACAACTAAGACCTGCTTTTGTATCAGCATGAAACCCAGTGTTTTAATTTAGTTTATCATTTGATTACCATTGTGAACAATGAGTCTTGTTGTGGAGCATCGCATAGAAAGCATGGTAGGTACTCCAAAGATCGGTGCTAAACAAATGTGTTGAAGGTACAAATGTAAAATCTGATTTGAAGAGGCCGAGTGTGATCTCTACAGGGCTAAGGATCCTAGAATGATCAGCTTAGGCCAACAGCTGTCCCCAGAGGTCTCCTATCAGCCAGTTTTCTTTTTGTTTGATTTCGAGCTGTTTTGAAGCAAACGCCACTGCTCATCATTGAGGACAATGAGCCATAAGGATGCAGGGCACAGCTGATGTTCAGAGTTGTTGAACCATGACAGTGAGATTGGCACAACATGGTGGGACTTCCAAAATCTTCCTGCTCTCATCCACTCCAGGTATGCCCGCCTGAGTCCAAGAGAAATTAAAATGAGTAAAATGCTGTCTTGGTCCATTTGGGCTGCTGTAAGAAAATACTGTTAACTGGGTAATCAATAATCACCAGATGTTTATTGCTTCTGGCTCTGGGGAGGAGGAAGTAGGGAGTTCAAGATCAAGGTGCTGGCATATTCTGTGCCTGGTGAGGTCAGATCCTCATAGATGGTAGCTTCTGGGTCCTTGTGTAGTGCAAGGAGCTATCAGGTTCCCATCAGCCTCTTTTTCAAGGGCACCCTCCCTGTTCATGAGGGAGGAGCCCCTCTAACTTCACTTCCCAAAGTCCCAACTCTTAATGATGTCACATTGAGAATTAGACTTCAGTGCGGGAATTTTGGAGGACACAAGCATTCAGACCACAATAAATGGTAAGGAAAGTCTCTGACCAAATTAACAGCTCCAAATATTTTCTTTATGATTGCAACAACCATTCTCCATTTGTCCTCAGAGTGTCCACTTTTATTCCTGCTCTCAAGCCCAGGGTTTTGCCCTTTCTCATTCTGTTCCAAGCAATCCGTTTGGCTGATTCAGTGTGCCTTTAATTCAGAGGGGTGAACAGGTCCATGTGTGGCTCTGATGATTCACTACTGGCCACATGCATTTCTGGGCAGTAAAAAGGATCTGGCAGTCAGGAGGCCATTGAAGCAAGCAGTGTAAACTTCAGCAGCGGCAGGAGGAGCTGGGGCCAACCGTCACTGTGGCTGGGCCAAGAAAACAGCCAGTCCTCATTTCACCTGGGACTATCCCTGTTGAAGACTGCCCTCCCTGCATAGATGGCTTTGGAGAATCAGTTGTCCTGAATCTCAGAGAAGTAGAACTGGGAGTTCTCAGGAGTTTCCCAAAGGATCAGTTTTTTTGTCTGATTCAATGAAAATGCATCCACCAGTAATCACTGAGCATCTCCCATCACCCCTGCTTTTACTGTGTTACTTTTAGTCCTTTAAAATCGTTGCACGTCTGGGCAGGTGCACTACCTGCTCCTAGCACCTTGCTGAGGGAATGGTGCCAGGGATTGTGGTTGTACTAAACAGGCTCAGAGTACCTTGAAAACTAGCCTTGTGCATTGTGAAAATGAGTGAATTCATACTAGCTGCCAAATAGCAGAAGGCATGACTTTGCTTCTGGTCAGTTACTGCCTCATTTTAATGATCAGAATTCATTAAATTCACTCCATCTTTGAGATGTTTTACTAGCAACATATTTAAGATCCTTCCTTATTTTCCTATCATCCCGTGTTTTATTCTCACCTTTCGCAGTCCCCTGAATGCCACAAACTTATTGCTTTCTGAACGTGCCAGGCTTCTTTCCATATGCATGCTTTTGAAGAAGTCGTTCATTCTTGCTAGAACAGCTCTTTGCTTCTTCTTGGTAAACTTATTAAGACCCAGCTGAACTCCTCCTTTCACCCTCATCCCTTGTCCTTTCTTTTGCTTTTGAGTCACTCTATGGGCACCTCCATTGTTATATTTAAGATGCTGTTGTCATGATTTTAGGAGGCTTTAGACCAGAGCCAACTGGGACTGTTTAGGAGAAAGGCAGTGAAAGGGAGAACTTGGCAGAGCAGGGACCCAGCAACTCCACTGGGTCACAGGAAGAATTCCTACCAGGGCAGGTAGAAGGGTGTTTGATGGACATAAGTGGGTGGGAGTCAGTGATAGGCAGCCCCACCAGCAAAGGGCCCTGCTGTCAAGGATTGCTGACCCATTTCAGAGTTACTCTTCAGGGAGAAGGGACCTGGGACCCACATTCTGAGAGATAATTGAACTCAAAATAGGGCCATGATCCATGGGCAGTCCAACCTGCAGGAAGAATTCAAGGCTACTGCTAGGAAGAGAAATAGTCAGTATCACAGGAGTGGGGATGAACTGCAGGGAGACAGTTATGCTGGCAAATTGGAAAGGTGCCAGCTTTCTTGTACAGGATAACATAGAACAGAGCTCCTGTCTTGTTTGATTCTGTATCCCTTGTGCCTAATATTGTGCCTGACACGTAGAAGACTTTCTGTAAATCCTGATGAAAGCCATGGATTAGTAAGTAACACATATAACCTCAGCCTCTACACCTCCTTTCTCTCTCACATCTACTACAGTTGGGTCATACTAAACCCATATATTAGATTGTATAGATACAGTCAATAATTGTTTAGTGTAATTCCTCTTCCCATTTTCTCATCCCAATATTTGTCCGAATCTTTGAAAAGTATAACTTGAATTTATTTCATATAATTAGTGTTCATTTATTTTTCATTATTAAAAATGTCATGCATTGGGGTGGGAGAAGTGCTCAGTAGTTATGGTGCTTGCCAGGCATGCACAAGTACACGGTCTCAAACCCCAGCACCCACGTATACAACTAAGTGTCAGAGCAATGAAAGCCATGTGAAAAACTCAATAAAAATTGATTCTGTGTCTTTCTCTCTCTCTCTCTCTGTCATTGTCCTTCTCTCTAAAAAAGTCATACATTGATAAGAGTATATAAAATATACTTGTATGATTTACAAAAAAATTACAAAGTTGTGTCCACCTCCTAAGATGAGTAAAGAACATTATCAGTGCCTTAGAAAAGACCATGTTACCCTTCTATGATTTCATCTCCTTTCCCTGCTAATTTTTCTAATATTAACATTTCATTTTTTAGTTTTATCATCTATGCATATATTCCTAAAATTTATAGATTTAGTTGCCTGGTTTGAACTATATTTAAATATAATCTTCCTATAAATATTTGAGTGCCACTAGCTTCTTTGGCTAAATGCTATACACATATGATTGTGTTTTTAAAATTTCTTTTGCTGGGATGACCAGAAAGAATGTCTGCCTTTTACCCTTGGAGTAGAAATTTCTGAATGAGCTCTAATGTATAACCATGTCCCTCTTTCAGAAAAGCAGAACTAATAAAGCACATGTCAAGGGTGGGGGTATTTGTTTTACAAAAGGTCTTAAAATATGACTGGATTAAAAATGAAAACTCATTTCAATGGAGTTAGATCTGAATTGGTTTCACATGGAGCTCAAAAGTGATTGCATTTGAAGGATGGAGAAAAGAAGAGAATGTAATTCAAATAAGGCTGAGGGAGGACAGCTGGAAAGTTCAAGTTCAGACAGTACAGGGCAATGAGAAATCCTGCCACATTTTCTGGGCCAGGTGGTCCGAGAAGGAAATACTGTAACTTTTGGCAATAAGGTTGGATATGTGGACAGTTGGCAGGTCACACCTGTTTTTCCTCTTGTATCCTTTATTTTTCCTATTTCTATGATGATTCAGTCCTGTGCATCCAGACTTATGCTGTTGGCACCAAAAGAAAAATGGGCATTGATTTTTTTTAAAAAAATCATTTTACTGTCAAGAACGTAAATCTTATTAATTACACAGCTGACCTCAGATATATAGATCTAAGACCCATCCAGGAGTGCTCGATGCTGGTTTGGCATAAAATCCAAAATATCAATGGACTGGTTCTGGAAATAATTGTTGGATTAAGTTCACAACTGTTACCCATAAACTTTTTTCCAAAATAAATAAATAAGTAAATAAATAAAATCTGACTAAGGGAGTAGAGCTTTTAGATAAGAATTGGAGAGTTGGATTTCTATGTCTGACCTCAAGAGTGTCCAGTGAGCTGCCCAGGAGTACTTACTGAACCTGGGTCTCTTTGTTCCCAGGCCAAAGATCTTCCTGCCGCCTCCAGGTTTATTTAATTTGGTTGGTGTCTGTAAACTGAATTGTATTGTGATGTTATTCTTTTTTTTTTTTTAAGAGTGAGAGGTACGGTGAGAGACAGAAAAAGAAAATCAGTTTTATTTAGTTTCTCATGTGGCTTTCATTGCTCCAATACCTTGTTGTGTATGTGGTGCTGGGGTTCGAACCTGCATCCTCATGCATGCCAGGCAAGCACGGTAACCACTGAGCCACCACTCCAGCCCCTTGATATTACTCTTTTAAAAACAATCTGGACATGCTTGTTATTTTTCACTATTTAAAGTCCATTTCCACAGTGTAATTTATCCTTGTAAGGACTGCCCAGGCTGCACTCTGAAGTGGAGCCTGCCCTCTGGGAGAGGTCCTAGGAAGTTGGAGGGAATGGTAGGTGGTGCCCAGCAGGAGGGGCAGAGGAAAGGGCATGCAGGATAGGTGGGTTGCATCCCGTCACGGAACCTCTCTGAATCTTCCTCCCATTCTAAGGTAGTTAACTTAGAGCAAGATGCAAGGAGGTAGGTGCTGAAGGTTTGAAGAGCAGAAAGAAGGCGTGGCATGACCAAGAGCAGACAGGCAAGTGAATGGACCAGTGACCTGCAGTGCAATCTGGTGGCCATGGGCCCACTGGACAGGAAACCCCAAGCCTTTCAACAGAGCCCAGATGGCCTCTCCGGGTTTTCCTCTGGGCCTTCAAAGCTGCGTGGGTTTAGTAATCTTCAGCAGAGTTGAGTTAACTAGGTTTGGCGTAAAGCTGAGGGACTGTGAAGGTGTGCTGGGGAGATGGGACGATGGAAAGAGATCACGTCTGTGCCTGGGAGCACTTCACCTTCTTCAGGCCTGTTTGCCAAGTTCAGAACTCTAGGAGACTGGGACATAGTGTGTTGATGTTCACATTGTTTTTTTTAAGAGAGAGGGCCAGTGAGAGAGAGAAAGAATCAATTTTATTTAGTTTTTCATGTGGCTTTCATTGCTCCGACATTTGGTTGTGTATGTAGTGCTGGGATTTGAACCTGGGTCCTCATGCATGCCAGGCAAGAGCTGTAACTGCTAAGCCACTGCTCCAGCCCCACTGTTCACATTTTTTTGAATGTATGACGTCTACTTCCATGTATCAATCCTAGTTTTGCACTCCTATCCTGGGAGCAGGGAGGTACTGTGAGGGAGACGTAAAGATATGTTTCATGATTTCTGCTCTAAAGGGCTTTATAATTTAATTATTAACAGGAAATGATGTAAAATTATGATGGGGTAGGGAATTGAAGCATCTGTGAGGGAGGAGGGTTGTGTATTCCGTGATACTGTTCCCTGATTACCGTTAGATGTTTTCTTTTAATGATTACTCTCTTGAACATACACAAGTACAAATTAATCTCTAGTTAATAAGCCCAAGAAAAGTAGAAATAGATATGATGGGCTTATGTAGACTGGCTTTAAAATTTTCCATTAAAAAGATACCATTGTATACATGCTTTTTTATTTGGTTTATCATCCGGAA
Organism: Aplodontia rufa; assembly: GCA_004027875.1. Classification (NCBI taxonomy): domain Eukaryota; kingdom Metazoa; phylum Chordata; class Mammalia; order Rodentia; family Aplodontiidae; genus Aplodontia; species Aplodontia rufa. The sequence continues at coordinate 30,910 of PVKS010008043.1, forward strand.
TCAAAACCATTGCTCAGTGTTGAATATGGATTTGCAACCTCCTATTTTTAAAGGCTTGCTTACAGAGAAAATTCAATCTTCCTTTCTGGTTCAGCTCTTCACAAGATCTATTGCATTTGACAGGTCTTTTATGTTAAGAGCGGAATATGGAATCCCAGGCTGAAGTCACAATTTATATCACCCATAAAACATTAGGCCTTCAGCAGCAATGGAAAAGCAATCAAGCAGTGGGGTAAACAGATCAACCTGACCCCCATCTGTTGCAGTTAAGCATTTTACCATTTTCTCCAATAACTGTCTGATGTTAACAGGAGGTCATGCACAGAATCAGAGCTAGGCTCCTTCTGAGTGGGTGGATCAGGTGGACACACTGGAAGTATGATTTCTTTGAGATAAACTTAGCCCATCAGAAAGTGGTTTTCCCCATCAGGTTGGTAATGCCTGACAATTCATACAACATTTTTTTTTTTACATAATCTTAGCCAAAGAAGATTTTCCCTCTGTTTAAAAGAAATGTAGCCCTGTTTATCATTTAATGATAGATCAAAATATTGAATAATGAGGTCTCCATGTGGATGATCACACTGATGATAGAACATTTTGGTATCTATTTATCCCAGACATGCAGGTTAGCGCGTGGCAACGAGCAACAGATGGATCTATTAGAGCCTCAGATATCAAGATGAGTTTAGAATGTCAGACCCTCAAAGAAGTCTCTATGTAATTATATTGGGGTCTAATTTTTGTGGGAGCTTAGGGTAATGAGCACAGGTAATAAGGAAAGGGTGAAAGGAAAATGGTGAGAACAACTCACGTTCAAGTTCAATGCTTAGGACATATGGTCGTGTTAGGATGAGACTTTCTTTCATGCATTTATTCTCATCTACATATTCCTTTTTGAGAAAGAGAGACGGTGAGAGAGTGAGAAAGAGAGAATCAATTTTATTTAATTTTTCATGTGGCTTTCGCTGTTCCAACACCTTGTTGCATACTTGGTGCTGGGGTTCGAACCCATGTCCTCATGAATGCCAGGCAAGCATCTTAACCACTGAACCATTTGCTCCAGCCTCTCATCCACATATTCTGTAATTGAGCAAGTGTGCATTGAGCACCTGTGATATACCAGGCATTGGGGAGAACACTGAGCTAGGGAGGTAAACAATAATGGTACTACCTGAGTAGGATCATAGCAGAATATGTAGGTTAGATTGTGTGAGCATACCGGCGGGGAAGGGAGAGATGGCTTTCTGGGTAATATAAGACATCAAGTTCTTAAAACATTATTGAAAGTCAAATAAATAGCAGCGAATGTGCTGAGCAGCCAGGGACACGAAGTTCATTGTTTGTAACCTTATATCATAATGTCATCAGTATGTAAACAGATGGCTCCAATGAGAGTCATCTCTATTGAACAGGAAAAGTAAGCCAAGCACCTCTAGGTAGTGAACTTTGAGCAATGAGAAAAAGTTAGTCAGATAAAAGCAAAAATAAAATAATATATATTACGTATTTTAGTTTTTCTTTTCTATTGGTTCTGTTTAGATATACATGACAATATATTATACAGCGACATAATTATAAAAGCAGGGAGTATAACCTGTTCTAATTCAGTCCTCATTTCCTCTTCCCCCCTTCCTCCTATGTCCTGTTCTCTTCCCTCTACTCTACTGATCTTTCTGCTATTTACTAATATTTTTAAAATTAGTGTCTTATTGATGCACATGTTGATGAGATTCACTATAGTATGTTCATATATGAACATATTTTTATATATTTTAAGAGCAAATACATTTTACAAAAGCTTACAGGGATTAAATGACAATCAAGACTTGTGAAGGAGGAGCGGAAGATGTATTTGGGGCAAGGCTTTTGACAAAGCTAGAGTATCAGGTGAGAATAATGACAAACTTGGGTGCCTTGAAGGGGTGCTGTAAAGATTATTTAAATAGACAATTAGACAAGATAAGCATTTTGTTGAAATACAGAGAAGAGTCTGGGGGCATTATAGAGATTAGTTTGGTAATTTTCTAAAGAAATGACAAATGCTTAAATTATAAAAAGGCAGTGGCAGTTGAAGTGGAGAAGAGAAGCTGGATATGTGAGAGGCATTAAGGACTGTGTTGGGTTTCAGCTGAGGGAAACCAGAGAGGGGCTGAAGGAGGGAAGGCTCCTGACTGTGGCTAGAGAACTGTTCACCATAATAAAGCACTGGCCAGAAGCAACTTGCGTGGGAATGGGCAGTGGGCATAAGCAAGAAATCCGACTTTGAACTAGCTGAATTTGAAATGCTTAGAAGCACAGCTAGGTAAAAAGAATCAATAGAAAACTAAATATGTGGCTTGTCTAGGAATATTGCATGGGGAGTCATTAAGGAATTGGTGAGGGTTGATTTTGCAGATTTGGATGAATTCATCCAGGGAAAGTCCCTTGAGTGTTAACACCAGACAGTTAAACAATGAGGAGCTGGAAGATGCACTCTTTAAAGAAACTGGAAAATAAGACAGAAGGAAGAAGGCCAGAAGGGTATGTTGACCTGGCATTTTCAGAGAAAAGAATTACTGAAAGGAGTGCAGCAAGTGAACAAAATATATTATCCATATGATGGAACATTATTTAGACACAAAAGGAGCACAGTACAGATACGAGCCTCACATGGGCGAAACTTGAAAACCTGTTAAATGAAAGAAACAAGTCACCAAAGACCCCGTGTTGTATGAATTCGTATATGCTGGATGCCCAGAATAGGCAGATCCATAGACACAGGAAGCAGATTGGCAGATTCTTAAAGCTGGGGAGGTTGGGAGCAGGGGTTAATAGCTGAAGAATACAGGGATGCTCTTTGTGGTAATGAAAATTTCCTGTGGGGACAGTCTGGGGGATGACAGCACACATCGCTGCATATGCTAAAAATATCAAATTGTACTCTTTAAATGAGCAAATCGTATACGTGTTCCATCTCAATAAAACTGAAAGAAAAGGGATGTGGTATGAAATCAAGTACAATGGAGAAGTCTAACAAAATCAGAACAGAAAAATCTTTTAGTATTTGACAATAAATATGGAAAAAATCATTTGCAAATATAGTATAAGTCAAGAGATATGAGGAATAAAATACAGATAATAGTGGCCGAAGAGCAAATGGCAGGGGAAATGTGGAGATGAAGGCCCTCAACAACCTTAGGTGAGAAGCAAAAGGAAAGCTGGCAGTGTGGGTGAAGGTGGCATTCCTTGGCAATTAGGAGGACTCCCTGCATTGCACAGAACAGAGCCAAGAGAGGAGGACAGTCTCCAGATGCATATGGCAGGTCTGAGGAGGGAAATGTGGAGAGGTGGAAGGTAATGAATCCCTTTGCACAGGTGGAGGAAAGAGGACAGGAGAGAAGTCACAGGAGGAGGGGCACATGGTGCCAGGGAGATGTTCGTAGCTGGGCGGGAGCAGATTGCAGGAAGTGCTGCCATGTCGACTGCTTCCTCATTTATTTGGGAAACAAACCTGTGAAGGCTGAGTGGATTTTAGCTTGGTAAGTGGTTTAGGCAGGGAAGGAGGATTTTTAATACTGAAGGAAGTAGAGGAAGATTGCTAGAGACACGTTGGAGTGTGAGACAGCAAAGAGTATTCAAATGAGGTTGAAGATCAAGAATTCGTGACATCAGTTTGTGAATGTTGGGGAGAGTCTAGAAACTTCCAGGAGATTGAAAAGAAGAGCAAATTCTGGGGTTGATTCAACTCTGAAATTTGGGGGCACACTGCAGGTAAAGAGAACCAGAGAATTAAATATCAAGCTAAGTGACTGGCTGCCCTGACCCGTGGTATGGCCAAGGGTGAGAAACTGAAGTCTGGTGATGCCAGCACTGGTCTAGTAGTCTGGGAGATGGTTGTTTAAACCTTGCTTTAGCAATGGAACTGTTTTGCTAATGGAATCAATCTAATAAACAACCTCCAACAATAATCATAAAGGTTCTGGTAGAGACAGGACAAGTAACCTGAGGACACATCTCTCAGCATACTCCTTCCCTCTTCAGAAGTTACTGAGCTGCCTCGTAGGGTCCTAGGATTCTTCGAACAAAAATGAAAAGCTATTGGTCTATGTAGGATACAACACAATGGTAGGGAATAAAGCAGAATATGGGAGATAATATTACCCACAGTGACCAATGCAGTGAAGATCGGGGAGGATGAGGAGGGGAGGAGGGAGAGAAAGAGGAGAAGGAAAAAGTGAGGAGGAAGAGGAAGAAGAGAAAGGAGGAGAGGAAGGAGAAGAAAAGGAAGAAAGGCGGGGAGAAGAAACAGGATTTCAAGTACTTACTTTGTACTAGACCCTGGTCTAAGTCTAACCTTCACAGTAGCTGAATGGGTGAGGGAAGCTTATCATTTCAATTTTCATAGATGAGAATGTCAAAGTACAGAGAGGCAAGTCACTTGCTGAAGGGCACCTGTGGGGCTGGTCTCTGAGATGAATAATTCCTGCTAAAGTCCCTACATTTGTCCACAGATGGAAGCTGTACATGGGGTGAATTTGGGGACAAAGTGATGATATTGGTTATGGAGACAATGAGAAACAGGGTTCTGGGGACAAGGGGACCTGACAGGATCAACAGGACTCAGTAAGGGACAGGGTGGGTCAAGGGAGAGCAAAGAGACCTGAACTATTCCAGTAATTCAAGCCCTGGATAAGTGTCACATCTTGTAAATTTTTGAAATCTGATAAAGAATTCGGTTCTAGGGGGAAAGGAACTATTAGTTATTAAAAACCTCGTTGCCACCAGGAACTATTATGCTTAATATAGATGGTTGTACTTGACATAAGAAGATACTCTCCTCCACATGTGAGGGGCACAGGGATTCATATTTGAGGGATTCAAACTGAGATTCTCACACATTGCATAATTTGCACAAAGTGATTATATAGGAATCACTTTTAGTTTCATGATTTTAGTTTTAGATACTTTGATTTTAGGAGTGAGAATGAGGCACTACCTAGTACAGAGCTGAAGACAGATGTTTGTAGTCTGGAAAGATAAAATTCTAGAGGTAGAGTTCATTTCAAACTATAGTATGGTGGAATTACAGAGGAGACATGAGCTTGGGGAATGGATGAAGGGGGTAGATCCTGGTCTAGGACTGACCTCAAATTACTATCTCACTTTGCCAATATCCATGTCTGCATGAATTTGTAACAACAGTTCCCTCCAATATTTAAGTCTATGTCGAACTAATAATAAAAAATAAAAATCGATATTTGGTGGAAAAAAATTTCTAGAGGTAGAAGTTTCATCTATTTCTACTTGAGGACTAAACTTTTGGGGAATGGTTACATATTAGAAGACAGAAGGAAGCAAAGAAGCTATCTAGGAAGACAAAGGATGATTTAATAAGAAAAAATAAATACCTGTAAGCAGTAGGTTTCAACTTGTTTTATCCTGAGTTCCAGTTAGACACAACAGCCCCTGTACATTTGAACATCTATGGATGTGGAGAAACCAAAAGTTTTTAGATACAGTAATTACTGTGAGCAGTGTATGATGTATGCTGGTATTTCCCCCTTTCTTCTCCCTTTTTTTCCTTAAAAATGCACATTGGTTAGCAACCCACTCAATTTATTTCATAACTCAATACAGTGTTTGAAAACATTCCCTTGTAGCCTTCCGGAAACCTGCCATGCCACAAAGGCGTGATCATTGGAGAGTTCTCAAGTTAGCCAATCACCTTAGAATAAGAGCAAATACGAGTGATTCTCAATTGGTGGCCTTCTATAATTTATCATGAGGAATTGTGACAACAGCTCCACCTTTAAGGTCCACTCTCTTTCTGTTTTTCTGACCCAGTATTTGTTTTCGTCTCCCTTAATTTCCTGTTTTTCACTCAACTTTTCTTGGTCCCTTTGGTTTGGAAATTAATTCTTCCTGGGTTTGTTCTTCTTTTTTATTGTTTCTTTTTTTTTTCTAAATGAATTAAAATAATTTTCAGGCTGACCTTTCCATGTCATTTCCAATCTCCCCGTTGTGGTTGTTTTATGCTTAAGTATACTGTACCACAGTATAAGAGTGAACATTTTATTGTGTGGTACATAGTTTTCATTATATAATAATTTAATTAGATGACAAATGAGGTTGCAAAACTGATATTACTCATAGCACCTCGGACAGGGCTGCCAAGTGCCCTGAGTTAACCTGACATTACCAGGAATGAATCCTGGAGACCTAGAACGCACAGATCTTGGAATGCCAGATGAAATTTGTCTTCGATTCTGAAACCAGAGTAAGGGGCGTGAAACAGCCTCCACGCTCTTTCCACCTCTGTGACACCCGCATCACATCGCTTCCTTGGGGTGTTCCGCCATTGAGATTTTGAAAGATTTTCTGTATTTATTATATACTTTCCTCTGTCAATAGGAAAGTGGCAGATTATAAATTACCAGAGACCTTCTACCAGAACTTCTTCATTTTACCAAGAAAAATACAGAATATTGAGAAGTATTGGCTATGCTTTTTTGGAGGGGAGAAGTGTTTCCATATTTTAATTGAGGAAACTGAGGCTTGAGAGTTTAAGTGGCTTAAGCTAAGTGTTTCCAGATATTAATTTAGAGAACCAGGACTAGGTTTCAGGAATGGAGTTGGATAAGCTCTAAGTTTAATTAGCTGCCAAATATCTCTGACCCTTTCTCAGAAAGGTTGGCTCTTTCTGTTAATAACTTAGAGTAATCAGTTGGGTAGAAAGTCAGAATGGGGACTTTGGAAAAGTGATTTTGATTTTGTTAATTTGCCTTACAGATGGGAAAGTTAGTGTAATTGATGGACTGATTTCAACTTCTAAGTTGAGCTACCTGGGATCCCTTAAGATCTCTGAGTCAAATTGTTTTCCATCATTACACCTTTGTAGACTGCCACCTCACAAGTTTTGTTGTGTATCAGGATTGTCAGCAGAATCACCAGCTTTAAAAAACACCCTAGTGGGCCTGGAGCAGTTGCTTAGCAGTTGGAGCACTTGCCTGGCATGTGCGAGGACCTGGGTTCAAACCACAGCACCACACACACAACTAAGTGTCGGAGAAACAAAGACCAGATGGAAAAATAAATAAAATTATTTCTCTCTCTCTCTTTCTCTCATTCTCTCCTTCTACGTCTCTAAAAGAAGAACAGGGGCCTGAGCATTTACAAGTCTAAGGTGGTTGTGATGTTTGAAAACTGAAAACTTTGGAAATCGTAGGTTCACCAAATGGTACATTTCTGGCACATACAGATGTTGGTTCATTCATTTATAAAATAAATACTTATCCAGTGCTATCTTTGAGAACCTAGTTCTTCATGAAGGACAAAAGCAAAGAGCTCAGAGTGCTGGTGTAGGGAAACATGCAAATACTAATTCCTGCAGGGTGAAAATGGTTGCATGCTAAAATGAGACTCAGGATTTCATTGTGGACGCAGCACAATCAGCATGAGGAAGTAGGTAAAACTCATCAATCAGTAAGACTCAGGAGGTGGAGGTAAACACTGCAGGCTGTGAGGGCAACATGCATTAAAGTTTGAAGAAAATTTCTGGGTTCAATCAGGGAGAAGGAAGTAAAACCATTCGAATGACTGGCACACTTACAGGCTAAGGGACAGAGGACAAAAGATCTTTAAGGTCAAATGAAGGATTTTGAAACTGATTATTGGGCAATGAAGAGCTCTGGTTGGTTGTTGAGCAGACACTGATAGGACCAGCACTTAATCCTTGAAAAATTAATTTGCAGGGGGCCTAGGATGGTGGGAGGAGGGACGGCAGGGATATGAACAGATGGGTGTGAAAAGACACACTCCATTTTCAGGCCAGTGTACGTAGCGACATTTCCCATATTCTCTGTCCCTGTCTTTTGAATTGCCAAATCCATGGGCTAGATTCCAGGAGCTCTTAGTGCTTCTGGTCAAGCTGAACCAATGGACAGTGGCATTATAGCCATTTTAGATGCCACAGGAATCAGAAGAAACAGGGAACTTGTATAGTTTTAATAAGAATTGATGGGATGAGCAATGCGAATGCATTGTTTCAAACCCTAGTGATAGCATTGCTCTTTTGAAGGAACTTGAGAGAATCTGATAGCTTTTCCTTGATAGTTTGAAGGTAAGGCGGCATGGGATCTAATTCTGTCTGGGTTTAATTGCTTTTCTTATACTAAGGTAGACAAAATTGGCCTTGGTAGATAACCTTGGCTCTAGATTCAATAATTGGTGGCCTTGTTCTATTATGAACATTTTAATTTTCTCTTCCCCTGCATAACCTTTGTTCCTTTTCTTATTTTATATTCTGATCCCAGATTCTGTTGTTTCCCCTCCCCTCTTTTTATCCTGACTCTTCAACCTCTTTTTTAGGTCTGCTTTAAAGGGTCACCATGACCCTTTTCCTTGGGAAAAGAGAGGGTGGGGTTCACTTGTTAATTGTTGTTTAGGGTGGAGAACTTTTCACTTTAGTAGAAACATCTCAGCATCTTCCCAAATGCCTTGCATAGCCCTGGAAAATAGCAAATTGTCAAAAAATTGTTTTTGAGAGAAAATACGTCATGCAATTTCAAGCATGTTTATGTCTTTAATAATGAAGGTTGAGCCAACTTAGATATTTTAGGATGTGCATGGTTTCAAATATCCTATCCTATTGCTTCATAAAGTACTCATGCTATAAAACCATGTTCTGACTTTTGGCTTAAAAATATACTCACCAGACCTCTGACAAGGAAGCATGTATCAGTACCCCAAACATAATACATATTGAAAAGAACATTCTTGGTGTATTTTATATACTCTGCTTGGAAGAAAACAAACTGGGAAAAAAAACTTGAGTGGCAGGAAGCACAAGGTGGTAGGTAGAGAGTTGGCAGGTGTTGTTTAGCTCTAGCAGAAGACTCTCTGGAATAATTTAGCCAGGGTTTTCATTGGCAGTCCCAGCAGAACCATTACAGGTATTAAACAAATGCATTGTTTTGAGCTCTTTTTTGGGGGGGCAATTTCCCCTATTATTTAAGAAAATGGAATTGTTTGCAGGGAAAAGAGAAGACTGAAAGTCTAAGAACTTGAACTCTCCCAGGAAGCACTGCAGATGGGCAGCCTGCAGAGTGGGGAGATCTGAGAATTCTTAGCCCCTACCAGTCCCCATGTGCCAAGTGCAGTGTTGGATCTGATCAGGATTCTTGTATATTTTTTCTCTTTCTGGTAAAAAAGTAATCAGAGCTTTCTGAAGCTTTTTCTAATAAATTGTACAGCAGATTTGTATATTTGGCAACGAAGCTCTTTTAGCATGTCTGCTCAGGAGCAGAGAGCCTTGATCTGAATGTTCCCTCTCTTTGGCCTAAAAATAAAAATGGGTTCTAATAAATTGTGTGTGTCTGTGTGCGTGTGTGTGTGTGTGTGCGTGTGCGCGCACGTGCATACTTGAGTATGCGTGCGTATACTCACATGTGTGCATAGGAGAGGCTAATGAGAACACAGTATGTCAAAAATTCTTGGTTAGGGCTAGAGCTATGGCTCAGCGGTTACAGCGCCTGCCTGGCGTGTGCAAGGACATGGGTTCAAACCCCAGCAGTATGTACACAAGGAAGTATTGGAGCAACGAAAGCCTCCTGAAAAAATAAATAAAATTGATTCTCTTTCTCTGTCTCACTGTCCTTCTCTCTCTTAAAAAAAAAAACAGTTAATAGATCCTGGGGGTGGAAATTCTGACTTTTTTTTTAAATAAATGATGAGGCTAAACAGACGGTGTATCCATCCTTGTGTTTAGCTCATCAAGAGCATCTTTGGAAGAAATGACAGATTAAAAAACTGGAATGAATTCACTTGGTCCCTTTTCCCTTATGCTTCTATTTTCTGTTAGTTATTATTGGTTGACCCCACTTTTCATTCCAAGTACTTACTAGAGTAGAGTTAGAATAATAGAACTCAGAATCCCAGATTCTGCCTCCAGAAGCTCTTGTGTGGAGAAGCTCCGCCCCCACTGGAGAGGCTCCGCCCCCAGGGCCCTGGCAGGGCCTGGCCTCCTTCCATGCATCCTGGCTCATCCGTTGTGAAGCTGCTTTTGTGATATTATCTGAAAAGATTGCAGAGTACAGGGTGAATGTTCCACTAAATCTAATTTCCCCTTTTTATTCTTTACAAATTTAGTTTTTCTTCTAAGATAACAGCTTTTCCTTGCGTGTTTGCAAGCTGTAAAACAGCAATAAGTTCAGTCTTTGTTCCATTTTCCCTGTCTACATTTTTTCCCACTGTCCACAACATTTGGAAAAAAGCTGATTCTGAGTTTAGATCAGTTTGTGAAAGTGTGTTTCATTGGTTTTGGAGTAGGCATTATTCAAAACACAATGCCAACAGTGTCATTTTCAAATGTTTGGAAAATGTGAGATTAAATAGCAATTGCTTTCTATATATTTAATTTTTGCCATGTACTTTACATACATTATTTCATTTAACTGTGTAGCAATTTTAGGAGGCAGGCACCATGATTATTCCCATTTTTTATATTACTTTGCTTTAAAAATGATCATGATCCTTTTCATACCGTGAAGCTGGTTTTTAGAGATTTTATGTAATGCCCCAAAGCATTCGAGGAGAAAATGCAAGCCCTGATTAACCCAGGTCATTTTAATTCAGAGCTCAAATTTTTATCACTAATTCTGCCCCTTCGCAGGAACTGGAACATAGTCTGGGCTTTCTAGTACAGGTTTTAGGACTTGCAGCAGTCTGCATTTAGAATAAGGCAGGGAGAAGGTTCTCCTCCTGTTTCAGGGACAACACTGCAGAAGCCATTGCTTCTTTGAAACTCAGTCCAGGCTGAGCAGCCTCGTCCTCACGCTGGTCTTCAGGGGCTCTGGCGATAGAGCCTGTGACCCACCAAGTGTCTGTAAGAGCCCCACAAACAATCAAGGAGGTCTCCATGAATGTGTGTGATGTTACATCATAGCTAGCTCAGAGGTGTGGGAATGTGAATTTGAGTCTATCACCAAATTGCTCCTTTTCTCTCTAAGCAAATTTTAGATAAAATTTTGAAGCAGGAAGAGTTCAAACTCCCAGAATTTTCTTTTCATTCCATGAACGCTCCACTTCTCTGGGCAGAGCCTAAGTCATCCTTTCTTTTATAAGAAGGGCTCTAAATGATATGAAAAGTATTTTTTCCTGAAGAGTAAATGCCTGAAGGAGGCATGATTGTTAACTGTCTATGATTTATTGCTATTTAAATGACAGTAATTGAGAAGGATACTTGTGTATTTGGTTGATTAAAATATTGTGCAAGTCGAAAGTGACAAAATACCAGTAGATCAAGATTGCATAAATTAAATTATTGTGTGAGGAGGACATGTTGAAAAATAATAGACACAAATACATCAAAATATTCATAATGTCCTCCAGGGATTCAAATTTGAGTACCAAATTATTTTCTGTGATCCTTTTCTGTGTTCTAAGTTATTGATAATGTGCACGTAGTACTTTTGCAAGGCTGGGTGGTTAGATAGTAGGAGTACCACAGTCAATGTGGTGAGAGTTCTGGAGCGCAGCTGGGTGTGGGTGGAGAACTCTAAGTTGACTAATGTTGCTGGAATCTGAATTCCAGTAAGTCAGTGACAGGAGATGAGGTGGTTGGAAGCAACACCACTGCTTGATCAGATGTGTGGCATTGATGGATTGCTCCAGCAGCTACGTGCTTAAGAGTTGGGGGAAAATGGCACTGTGGACAAGGAGACAAAAGACCATTGCTGGAGGCTGAATGAGAGGTACTGAGGACCCAAGGCAGTGACATTGAAGTGAGAGGGATGGAGTGGAAATAATAAAGTAGGAGAGCTCCAGCACCCAAGTGCTCGTTGGTGGTGAGAATGCACATGGAGGATTTCTGTTTGAGAGTAAAGAAATTAAGTCACAGGATAGTTAGGAGACTTGGTTCAGCCTTTGGTGTGAAGACCTTTTGCTTTTCTTGGTTGTTACTTTTTCCTCTAGGAGCATAAAAAGTATATTAGACCTCACCAAATCCAAAAACAACAATAAAAATAACCACTGTTTATCCTTCCTGTCTTATAGCTAGTAGCCATGCTGTGTGCTCTATATAGCATGCCGTTTTTGTCTTGACATCAGTCAGAAGATGAGAAAACTGAGGCCGAGAGAGGCTAAGAGGTAGGTCACATGGCTAGGAAGTGACAAAGCTGGGCTCTAAATCCCATTTGTCTGAATTCAGGCCCATGTGCTGGGAACACCTAAGTACAGAGCAAGGGTATACATTTCCTTCTTTTTCTGTAAGTGACCAGATAGTAAATATTTGAACTCTGTGGTTTTGTGGGCCACATGCAACATATAATCTGTCTTACATTTTCTTTTTTTTCCCTACAATTTTTTTGTTGTTGTTGCTTTGACAACTCCAAAAATTGTAAAAACCATGCTCAGTTCACAGGCCATACAAAATTAGTCACAGGCTGCATTTGGATCTCAGTCCTTGGTTTGCAGGTCTCTGGTCTAGAACACACACACACACACACACACACACACACACACACACACACGGGCCTCTAGAGTACATCAGCGGTGAAAGGGTATGTGGGTGGAAGGAGAAAAATGGAGAAATGGTTGAGCTGTGGGTTTCCTGGGGAGAGGGAAACCCAGCTGGAATAGAACATTCATGGTAAACACAGGGAGACCACAAGAGCATGAGTCATCTCAGCCATAGTCAGAGGAGCATCCCTCAGCCAAGAAGGGATCCTCAGATGGCTTCAAGCAGGACTGTCAGGGGTGGGAGAGGAAGTGTGTTCTCTAGATAGAACACGGGCCTGTCCTGGAAAAGCAAGCCGTGGCAGAGTGGCTGGAAGGGTGTGCTTTTCTGGCCTACCCCTCCCAGAGGACAGCAGAAGGGAAAGACAAGCCAGGAAAAGGTCATTATGGAGGGGTTTGGAGGATGCCTAGGTGCACATGTGGAATTGTCCTTTAGATGGCCAGGGCTGGTCTAGCACCCTCTGGGAAGGAGTCAAAGTTCACAAATGACAACAGAGAAGGCCAACAACCCCCTCCTGTCAAAAGCTCAACATGTTCAACAGGAGGGCTGGGAATAAAATCTCTGTGGAGCCAGCTTATGGGAATTTAGCTAAGGAGAGGGTGCAGTTGGGAATCTTCCATCTTCTGAGGCCTGGTGATCAGCGAGCCTCCACGGCCCATTCGGGCAACTCCTGGGGAAGTCCAGCACTCTCAGAAGGCCTCAGCAAGCGCCTGAGTGCAATGCCACCTCTGTCCCTTCCTCTCCATTGCATGGGCTGTGTTCCTCTTTGTCTTCAAGGGGATTTCCAGACAGGGGAAATCCCTTCTCAGTGAGCTCTGGATTTAGTCCCACCTTGGGGCAAGAGGTCTGGCTCCTGGGACAGGTGACCTAATCTTTCAGGAGCCAGTTGCTGGACTCAGGGGATTCTCCTAAGTGGGGTGAGCTGTGAACTACCAGCAGCTGGGGGCTGGAGTGCCCACTTGGGTGGCACCCAACAGCTCCACCACACTCCTATGTAAGGCACATCTCTGAATCTGTCTTGATTTTCTGCGTTCTTTCATTACTTTCCTTTCTCTTTTTCCTTCTGGATTTTTCCTATTCAACAATTTTGGTAATGCTCAAATCCCCTATGATAAAAAACTTTCCATCCTGCTCTCCTTCCTGAACTTATCTCTGCCTCCCTCCTCACTGTCCTCCTTCCCGCTGAGATGCTTGTCCAGACCCATCCTCTTCCCCCGATGCCCCACTCACTCCAACCCACTGCAATCTGGTTTCTGTCTCGCCGGTTCTTCAGAAGTTACTTTTGCCAGGCTTACCAACCTTCTCCCTGTTTTTGCTTCCGACGGACACTTTGCTGTTCTCTTACTTCCATTGCCAGGAACATTTGGAATGACCTTGGCTTTGGTGAAGCCAATGGTGCTGGATTTCTTCCCACCTCTCCATGGCTCCTTCTCAGATGTCTTTGCCAGTTGCTTCTCTTCTGCCTAGTCCTTAAATTTTACTATTCCTCAGACTTTGACCTGTGCCCTCTGCTCTCTGCACACACATTTTCTTGAACAAACTGAGGTTTTGAGACTCCCAGTAAAGATCTCCCCCTTTGCTCTCCCATTATATGCAGTTTAAAGGCAAATAGTTATTTATTTTATTTATGTTTACTTATTTATTTTTAACGACACATCTTTAATCCACAACTGGATTTCACCAGCATTTTTGGTTAGACTTAGGGAGAGAAACATTAGAGAACCAAAAATTCTCCAGCTGATTCCAGTAGAGGTGCTTAGCAGAAATATCTTAGAAAGAATGTGGGTGTTCTGGAAGACTCATCTTGGTCATCATTATAATTTCTAATCAAGCCGTGTGGGCAGGCGCTGTGTGGAAGAGATGCAATTGGCACCCAGATGAGCTGTTCATCAGGGGACTGGGGCAAGACTGCAATTTCCAGATCTTAAGCCTTCAACACAGTGTCCTCCTCAATGAAATGTACAGCAACAGTTATTGTTTAAGCAAAGAAAACTTATTAGTGCCTCCTCCCAGATTTTCAAATCGCCTAATTCTGGGTGTGTTTTTGAAATCGAAATCTCTCCCCACCAGTTTTCCTAAGCCTGGGTGGTGCTGAGTATGCCCGTTAGGAAGTCAGCGATGACCTCCTCATTCATCCCAAATATTCCATCGCCATCCATGTGTGAAATCTTGCTATGCTCACATGCTGGTGGGATCTGCAGGACCATTTACTCGGCCATCAGATAAGCCTCTCTCATTGATCATCACAGGGGCCGGGAACTGCCTGGGACCTCCTGGGTAACCAAGCTACCCTGCTGCTCAATTTAAAAACTCAGGAATCATTTTGGACTCTTTCTCCCTCTGTCTCATCTATTGAATTTCCAGTTTCTCTTGGCTATGTTTATAAATTTCTCTCAAATCCAACCACAGCATTTTTGAAGCTTTTGCTTTGCATCCTTGAATCCATACCCGCCATATTCTCAACACTGATCTTTCTAAAAGGCAAATTTAATCATGGTCCTTACCTTTCAGGATCGGACTGCTGTTGCCCTCTTCAGCCTCAGCCTTTGTCCTTGGCACAGCTCTCAGGAACCAATTCCCCTCTCTCCCTTGTTCCTGGGACCTTCATTCCAATGGCCTCTTTCTACCTCTTCCTCCTCTGCCATTTGCACTCCAGGAAAACCCCCTTGCATCTGCTCCGTAGGTGTAGGTGTCAGTTCTGGAAAGACCTCCCAACACCCGCCATCCTGGTCAGGAACTCTGTCCCTGGACCCTCACAGCACTGTTCAGAGCACCTGCTGAGCACAGCTCCTGGTGTGCTCCGCTACTGGCCACAGGTTCTGAGGGTCACAGTGCTGTCTGGGCTCCTCCAGCTTTGTATGCTGGTTATTCGGCTCAGGGCCTGAGAGGCAGAAGCTGTTCAGTAAATCCTTTCTGAATTAACAAGTGTGTTACCTCAACTTCTGAAGTCAATGCACAAAGGATTTTCAATCATCAGCCTTCTTGCTAGATTCATTCATATTCAGTAAAATAGAAAGTTGAATTTGGTGCGTATGTTTTTCAAAAGGAACTGACTTCTGGGAGTTGTCTGTGCATATGTGTGACTTATTACAGGAGGAACGCATTGCTAGCAAACAGGAATCAAAGGAAATCTTTTGAGATATTCTTAGTGGAGAAAAGAGCTTCAGGAGAAGCACAGCATAATGAATAAAATGCTGAGCAGCTTCTTGGGTTTTACCATTAGCTGAAACAGGTGGCTGCTCCAGTCACCCACTAGGACCTCTCCTCCTGGGAGAAGCGGTCTATTTTTAAGCCTAGTGGACAGCCTGTGAAATTGCCTGTCCGTTCCTGCCCAGGCCTGAGGATTTACCATGTTAGAGTGTTTTCCCCAAGACCTGTCCTGCCTTCAATCAAAGACTGAGAGAGAAGAGGTTGGGCTCTGGTCATACATATATTTGTCTCTTTTTAACCGAGGAAGCAGGTCCTATATACACTCATCACTTCCAACTTTTTCAGGTATACTGGATCTCTGGATTACAGGGATTTTACAGCTGGGCAATATTGTGAACTTGGGAGAGAAGGATGGGTGCTCTCTGCTTTGTTTTCCATTTTGAGTCCATCTCTATCACTAGTTAGTCAACTGATGTCCAATAAGCACTTGGTAATATGCAACATAACATACTAAATTGCTGTCACACTGAAAAGGGCATGGCAGTGATTTCTGGGAATGTTGCCAAGCTAACAAAAGAGGGAATGCTCCAACTTTATATAAACATTTATTTTTAATCTATTTCATACATATATGTATGTATGTGTATGTGTGTGCTTTATATTTTGGAAAACTTTAAAAAAAAAACACACAAAGAAGTTGTCCAAAGCACAGAAAATTGCTTCAGATCCAATGCATGTCTGAACCCCTTCTACAGATCTAGACTGGTATATGAATATGGTTTAAATGGGATTCCATGATACTCCGTGATCTATCATCTGCTTTGTCAATCAATAGTGTGATGGGGGTTGCCTTCATCTCTTAATGCTGCTATAACAAGGTGTCTGCACCTGGGTAATTATTGCAACGTGGAAAGCTATTTTTCTAGTTTGGAGGCTGGAAGTCCAGGATCAGGAGGCAGTGTGGTGTCTGGTGAGGGCCACATTCTGCTTCCGACACAGAGCCTTGTCACTACATCCTCTGGAGGGCAGGAATCATGTCCTTGTGGTGGAAGGCAGAGGAGCAAGAGAGCCTACTTAGGTGTGAAGGGAGGAGCCCCCATGGCCTGATCCCCTCTTAATAGCCTGTATCTTAACACAATCACATTGAACATTAAATTTCAACACCTGAATTTTGGAGAGGATGAACTCAAACCATAGCAGGGGTGTTTTGCATTTTAATAAATATTGAACTAGATCATCATTTTGAATGGCCTCATGATATGAATGTCATATGTTTTTCATTTATCTTTCCAGATCCATGTGAATGGAAACTTGTTATTTGTATTTTGCTAGTAAATTCTTTCTTGCTATTACCCTATTCCATTAGCATAGTATACTATGCTTTTATGATACTATGCTATTATACAATGTATTTTTGATATTATACTATTCTTCTTGATGTGTGTTTTAAAAGTGCAGATACCTTCTTATGCTCAATATGTAGAGGCAGGATATCTGTTGTTGGCACTTGCTGTTTAATCAAGCTTGCATGTCTCAATTGTGCTGTGTGTCACAGAGAAGAGTAAATGATAAAGAGGTCCAAACGTGAGGGCTCATGTTAGGCTATAGTGATCAGTGAGGGCTCATGGAAAAATTGAGATAGAAAACTGGCCTTGAATGTGAATTAGAATTTTGAGAATTGAAGAAGTCAGGGAGGACAGAATAAGCAAAACAGGGTGGGGGTGAGAAGCAAAGTAAACCCATTTATTTCAATCAGTGCCACAGCTGGGCTGGGGCAAGCCTGGAGGAAGGCTGGGGCCAGATGAAAGGGCCTTGAATGGCCTCCTAAAGGAAGCCGACAGGATTTTACCATGTCCAGGAAGCCAGGGTGGATGGGGTTCCCGGTTTTGATGTTGTGTAGGGTGGACAAGGGTGGATGTGATATTAGAAGAAGAAGAATAAAGATATTTTAAAACATCAAAACAAAAGTAAAAAGCATCTGTTCTAGGCGGTAGTCATAAGAAGGGAAAAATTGGGATGAATTTTAGACTTTGTGAAAGGAGATGTTTTAAAAGTTGGTGACTAATTGAATAGTTAGGTTTCTAGCTGTAGGTTTAAAGCTAAGTGTCTAGCAGAACTATCATAATATGAATAGAAAAGAAAGTTCGATTCAAGGGGAGATCTGGGTCAGGTGGGAAGATTGAATCAGTGTGGCAGACCACCTGTCGATTGGAGGTGATATTATTTCCTGGGCCGCCACAAAGTAACAAGACCTGCTGGCTTAAGCCGCAGAACTTTATTGTATTCTAGAGGCAGAAGTACAAGATCAAGGTGTCGGCAGAGCTGGCTCATGAGGGCTTGCGGAGAATCTGTCCCGGCCCTCTCCAGCTGCTGGCAAGTCCAGGTGTCCCTTGACTTATAGATGGTGCCCCCTGTTTTCATGCCATCACCCCTCATGTCTGTCTGTCCTTTGTTCAGATTTCCTCACTTTATAAAAATACAGAGTAAATTAAAGCCCACCCTGATGATCTCAGCCTGATCATCTGCAAAGACCCTATTTCCAAATAAGGTCACAGTCACAGGCACTGGGATCTGGACTTTAGTAGCAGTTGGGAGGACACCACCAAATGGCTAACCCAGCACACATGTTCAGAAAGTGCGAGAAAATAAAAACAGAGAGAGACATAGGAATCATTTGAATTAAGATAATGATTGAGGGGCTAGAGCGTTGGCTCAGCAGTTAAAGTGCTTGCATACAATTTTGCAAATTTTCCATTTTCTAGCTGACTCACCCTGCCATCTAGACTAAATAAACTTGATTTCTTTTGTCATTCTTCACATAGATGGCAAGGTGGCCAGATCTTCCTCCTTTTCTGATGATCTCTCCTGGGCAGGCATCTTAAATTTCCAGCATCTGTCTTATTTATTTATTTATTTATTTATTTATTTATTTATTTATTTACAGAGGGACCATGAGGGGGGGAGAGAGAGAGAGAGAGAGAATCAATTTTATTTAGTTTTTCATCTGGTTTTTGTTTCTCCAATACTTTGCATGTACATACTGCTGGGGTTCAAACCTGTGTCCTCATGCACGCCAGGTAAGCGCCATAACTGCTTACCTTAAATAGTGTGTCCTTAAAGGGGGACACACTATCAAAGCTGTCCCCTTAATTTGTGCCTAGGATACTGCCTAGGAGTCTGAACATTTCCTCCTAGGGTACCATGCCACACTGTTGAAAACGGAAATGTGCAGGTGTTTCTCCCCATGAATTGTTGTTAAAAGCAGAGATCCTCTTGGATTTGGGTGATTATTTTCATCATCATCAATTTTTGCATGTCTACTTAAATATAGGTTTTACCCTGGAAATTTTGGAATTTTGCCTTTTGTGTTTATCCCCATAACTAGAGCCTTTGTGACCTCTTTGAGCCTCCATTGTGCCATCCAATAGTACGTACCTCTCTTAAGTTTATGTGGTTTGCGAGTTCTATATATTTACATGGTATGAATTCTTGGAAGATATTGAGTCAGTTATTGAATGAAATAGGGGTAAACCCAGGGATCTGGACTAAGCTATTAAAAACCTCCTTTGGGGAAGCCCAAAGATTTGGTACAATCTGTTATAAATCCATATTTATACACACTTTCTACCCTCCTTGATAAGACTTCATGAGATGTTTATTCATTGTATTATTGAACTCAGATATACTCTCTCCTTGGAATCTTCCTGGTCTAGGAAATCCAGCAACACAACCACAAAAGAAATGTGCATGATTTTGCATTTTCCTTTCCATGGAGCTTATGGTGATTCCAATAATCACCTCTTTCTTGTCTAAGTCATAGAGTTTATTTATTTATTTATTTTAGAGAGAAGGACAGTGAGAGAGAGAGAGACAGAGAGAATCAATTTTTATTGAGTTTTTCACATGGCTTTTGTTGTTCTGACACTTAGTTGTGCACGTGGATGCTGGGGTTTGAACCCGTGTACTCACGCATGCCCTGCACGCGCTGTAACCACCGAACCACCGTGCCAGCCCGACATTATTTATTTAATAATACATTTAAAACATTTCTGTGAATTGACCTTGAGCTCACTATTCTGTAATTATCCAAGTTTCTCTCTTTTCCTCTGTAGGAAGTTGAAACATTTCAGCTTTTAGCCTTTTATTACCACTATGTTGCCTGCAAAGCTTAGTATTATTATATAAGCATCAAAACAGGTCATTTTAGGATTTGAGGGTGTAATTATGATTCTGGAGGCTAAGTTGTTCATGTATTTTCTTGCATTATTATTTCATCAGTTAATTAGAATTTCTAGTTTCAGTCATATGACTGAAACTAGAAATGGGTGGAATTTATGTCTTCTGATTTTTCTACTTTGAGTAAAAAAATCAGGCATTGGGCTGGAGCGGTGGCTCAGTGATTATGGCGCTTGCCCAGCATGCGCAAGTACACAGGTTCAAACCCCAGCACCCACATACGCAACTAAGTGCCAGAGCAATGAAAGCCATGTGAAAAACTCAATAAAAATTGATTCTCTCTCTCTCTCTTACTGTCCTTCTCCCTCTCTTTAAAAAAAAAATAGGTTTTGAGAGCACAGCTAGAATACCATCTCTGAGTCAGTCAAGATTTAATCGCACTAAACAGAATCCACGATAGCTATGTTAACAGCAACAACGGTAACCACACACAAAAAAGAATTTAATACAAAATTGAGTTACCTAGAACATTTTTATAGGAGCTGGAGTAGTAGGCTTGAGGCTGGGTTTTGAGGAATCTCTTTCAGGATAACATGGAACCCTGAGGTCTCCTTTAGAACTCCTGGTTTCAGGACACCCCTGCACAGCCACTGTCCAGAGATCAGGAAGCCACAGGTGGCCTCAGTGAGCCATGCTGTGCCTGCTGGATCCACACCAGCAAAGAGCGTCAGCTGCACAGCCTGCTGCTCGTAACCCACACTGCTAATGGCAGGATGCCAGGACACTGTCGTCCAGCCATAACTGCAGACAGAGGAAGTGATGGCAGTCAGTCAATTACCAGCTGTAACATGAGCCCAACTGACAGGTAGAATCTAAAAGGCATGCATGTCCCTGGTTGTAAGAGGCAGGCGAAGGGTAAAATGTGGCTGTGTTCTGGAGCCATTAGACACTCTAGAAGCAGGTTGGAACATGAGGCGTTTCCCAACATTCATCACCCATGTCTACAATGCCTTATTCATGTCCCATTCTCTAAGCATATTTTCCACTTCATCCTCTATTCTTGCATCTAATTCTGTGCACATTTTTATTATGGTGCCTGTCACCTTATATTTTAATGATTTGTTTATGCGATTGTCTTACTCACCAGACTGAGCTTCCTGAAAACAAGAGTCATGTCTTACGTACCTTCTCATTCCCCGAGCCCAACACAGTGACTCATAGATAATAGGGAAAGCCAATTAAGAATAGAAAGAAAAAAAAAAGAAAAAAAGAATACATGCTTTGGACTTAGAGGAACTTGAATATAAAGTTTTCCTTCGGAACTTTCAGGCTGTGTGGTTTTGTGTAAGATATTTAATCTCTGCAAATTTTATTTTTTTATCTGTGAAAAGGAAAAATTATGCTAATCACATAAGATTATAGTGAGATTTGCATGGAAAAATATATATGAAGCATGTGGCATATAGTTGGAACTTAATTAATTGTGACAGTTATTATTATCAGGAACAAATAAATGGTTGCCAGATAAGTAAATTATTGTGCACGTTTCCACTGTCAGGACTTGTAGTCTTGGTTGCAAGGTAGGCTTCCAAATGTTCATTCAGTTTTTTCTTTCCAATTTTAAAATGTTTTTTGCCTTTTATGATCATGACTTTCTATTTTGCTTAATACTCTGAAGAATCTGAAGTTTAAATTTTATCCTTCTTTGCATTTTCATATTATGCTAGTTCTGAGCTTTATCTTTTTTTATCCCCCCCTTTTTAAACAGTTTTATGCAATTCCTCCTTCCAAAATCTGCATATGTTCTCTTAAATTTTAGCTCAGCAGATTCCCTTTTAATGATTGGTATGTTCTTTCCAGCTTTGTTAGGATGGTCTAGAACTAAATTGGTTTCAAAGGTTTACATCCTTCCACTTCCAAAGGGCCATTTCCCCCTTGAGAGTTCCAGGTGGTGGAATCAACCCTCCTCCTTGGAGTGGTTTTCCTTTGGTTGAGTCCTTGGCAGTCCCTACTTTGGCTGTTGGAATGATAAGGTGATGCCGTTTCTTCTATTGAAGGATCTCAGCCACCCCTCGTCATGAGTTTGAGCTATCCTGCTCTTTGCTGTTTCCTGAGCTTTGCACGAGTCAAGGAAAATTGCTTATGGGAAGCGCCGCTGTGGCTCGGGGCAGTCGGCCTCCGGCACCCGGAGGTTTCCCTCCTTCACTGCGTGCTTGCTCTGGGTCAGTTCTGGACCCTGCTTTGGGGATGTAGCAAACTCCTATTTATCCAGGCCAAGTGCAACTTCACTAATGGTTCCCAGGGTGAGTCTGCAACAGTCTGGGTTGGAAGTGTGTTTGCATCCTCTTTTCGCGCTGCGATGAAGCCCCCCATTTCATTTTAATTGCTCCTTTTGAGCAAGCTCTGCCCCCTTTTTTAGACATGACCATGACTGGCTCCCCACCAAGTCTCAGATGACGCTTGCTTTCCTGTATTTTTATTTTGGAACTTCCTTGGTGGCTGTGTAAATGTCTGAAGCCACAGGGAGTGCTATTTATAACCAGCCTCATTGAATGCTTATGTGTGACACCTTATAAATGTCACTCACTTTTTCCTCCTGATAATAACATGAGGTAGGTTCTTTCATTATTCTCATTTCAGAGCTGAGGAAACTGAGCTGTAGTGATGGTAGGTCCCTTGCTAACTAAGGGGACACTGGCGTCAAGTCCTTCAGGCTTGAGAGCCTGCTCTTCTTGGGACTTGAACACACCAGCCACCCCTACCTTCCATTTGAACATTTTCCTTTAAGTCCTACAGGGCACCTCTTCCACTGAGCCTTTCTTTTTTTGTCTTGTCTTTTGAACTTCTTTGTACCTGGATCTGAGTTACCTGAGTATTTGCACTCTCCTCTTCCAATGAATTTCGTGGTAAGGCTTCCTTAAGAGTGCTTGAAAGGTGGGTGGACCTTCCTCCCGCTTGAGCCCACAGTTCTAGAACCGCAGGACAAGGTTGCTTTTTTGGGTACCATGGATAGAACCCCCGGGCACTTTACCACTGAGCCACATCCCCAGCCTTTCTATTTTTTTTATTTTGAGACAGGGTCTTGCTAAGTTGCTTAGGACCTCACTAAGTGGCTGAGGCTGGCTTTGAACTTGTGATCCTCCTGCCTCCTGAGCCACTGGGATTACAGGCGTTGCCACCATGCCTGTCAGGATGGTGTCTTCTAAAATAAATCCTTTCTTTTCCAACCAACTTTAAAAGCCCGATGTCCACTCTCTTCATGCTCTTTTCTTTTCCAAAGATGTAATATTGAAGTGAAAGACACTGTGGAAATTTCATAGTTTTGCAGATCAGAAGTTTGGCACATCACCAGCTGACCAGTGTCAGCAGAGCTGCGATTCTTGCTGGAGGTCTAGAGGAGAATCGGTTTCTTTTCTTTGTCCGGTTTCTACAGATCACCCACATTTCTCAGAGCTTGACCCTCTTCCTCCTTCAAAGTCAGCAAGGTAGCATCTTATTCTCTGCCCACAGGAGGGAGAAGTCCTCCGCTTTTTAAGAATTCACATAATTAGATTGGGTCCACCCAGAAAACACAAAGTACTCTCCCCACCTCAAAGTCTATACTCTGTCATATATGCAAAATTGCTTTTGCCATGTGAACCATCCCTAGAGCTGGAAAAACATTTCCAATTCCAGTCATGAGAACATAGACATCTTTGAGGGCATTAGTTTGCCGACTGCAGAAGATAGTACGGCACTAGAATTGGAGTTCGTTCAAACTATAGCTACTTTGCTTTAAACCTCACGTTCTTCTAAAACTTAACATTTGTAAAGAAAAATTCCATTTTCCTTGTAATACTATTCATTCTCATATGAATTAGTAAAGGTGAGTTAATATTTTGGGTATAAAAAAAGTCTTGTCGGATTCGGATTCTCCATATGAATTTCAAGCAATAAATATATTCCAACTGATGATGTCCTTGGAATGATGTTATCTGTCCTCTTGTGTGGTCTTTGAAGGAAACCATCAGCACCATTGCGTCTGTTCTTCCTCTGGTCCCACTGCCTCTGATCCATGCCCACCTGCTTCTGCTGTCTCGCTGCTTGCCACTGAACACTGGTGATGGCCTCCACCTCCTCCGCTGACACTCGGAGTTTCTAGATGTTCTGCCTTTCCAAGTTTTCCAGGGGAAAGCTGGCCTTCTCAGAGAGCTGGCTTCTGGTGCAGCCCAAGGCTGTAAAACTCTCAAATGCCAAAATGGTGCTGATGTCCTTTCTTTCTTGCCGGCAATGGTGAGAGTGCCCCTTATCCTCAATTGGTTGTATATTTTTTTTTTATTAGGCCTTAGAGCAGAATAGTTGTGTGGAGTCATAAACGTTCTTATGAAGACTTCTTATAGTTTCTTCCCAAAGAGTTCAGAATCTAGTTTGTAAAATTAGGTAAAGGACACAAAATTCCATTGTATTCCTTTACTTGTCCTTGACTTATTATCTATCCATGGACACGAGCATGTACCTTCTCTGTTATGTAACCTAAAATTCAACCCTTCTTGCAAGTACATCATGGAAAAAGTGGCCACAGCTTTGCCAGATGGACTGCCAATTCAGATGCATGGAAATTTACTGTGTCTGAATTCATTTTGTGCTCAGCACATTGATGTGTTGACTCCAAGGCATGGGGGTGGGCATTAAACTGGGTAGAGAAAACCATTCGCAAGAGGAAGCAAGAATGTACTCTTGGAGACGGAAGTGGGACTGGGCACATTCACTTGTTTTGCCATCATCCAAACAGTGACGGTGCTTGAGGAGTTCCCTTTGGTAGACACAAAGTGCAAAAACAGGGTGGGCTAGAAACAGGACCCCGGGGCATCCGCTAGCGGTTAGAAGGGGAAGAAGAACCCACAAAGGAGACTGAGAAATGGTGGTGTCAAAACCTGGAGGAAACCAGGATAAGTGCATCTCGCCAGCAGCAAAAGAAGCAGAGAGCTCGGGATGGAGGAAGTGACTAATAACACAGACGCAGCATGGGGTTCCAAAGGCAGGGCGGTCGCAACTGTTTTTATGTTATGGAGAGGAGAACTTAGGTTGTCACTGACAACTATAATGAAAACACTTTTGA
>PVKS010008043.1:55929-70321 GCA_004027875.1 Aplodontia rufa
GAGAGCGGCTTCGGATTTTTTTTTTTTTATATCGAAGAAGGAGGCATGAGCATCTCCCAGGAGTCAGGGAGTGGGAGACTGGGCTGATGGGGGCTAGAGGAGAGTACTGAAGATTTAGACATTCCCTGGAGAGGAGATGGTTACGGGCAAGTAAAAGTACAGAGAAGCACAACCAAAGCTCCACATGAGACCCCAAATTGGAAAAGCAGTTTGAGAAAGGAAGAGATGGGGGTGTGTCTTGGGGGGGGATCATGGTTTATAGTAACTGAACCTAAATGTCCAGCTTTGGCACAAGTGGCTTCTGTAAGGAGCCGTGGAGGGTCCTGGGGTGTGTGTCTTTGTTCCTGGAGACTGGAAACCGGGCAAAGGTTTGTCCCAAGCCAGTGGATCAGGTGTGGAGTGCTGAAGCCCGTGTGCATGCCTCCTGGGGGCTTGTCAGAAATAACTCACCTGAGCCACGAGCAGAGCAACTTAATGTGACAGCAGAAGGGGCGCTGGCTTCTGAGATCATTTTTATAAAACTCCAGATGCAGCTTCACTCTGCATGGTCCCAGCCCCTGGGCGAGAAGCGTGGGTGAGCCGCATCTCCATCTGGGGAGTGCAGAGTCTAAGTAAAGGTAGGTTCTGGCAGAAATTCAGCAGATACAGCCCACCTCTTCCCTTGTAACAAGTCGTTCTTGTCAGTTCGTGACCTCTGGGCACTTTGCTCCATTCCTGTATTTCATGTTACATTCCCTTGGGAATTAAGCTCATCTCTTTCTCAATAAATCATTTCAGAAGCAAGGTGTTCAGTTTTGAATTGAAGAACTACTTCAATTATTTTTTCCCCTATCTAAGTCTGAGCCGGGCGCCAGTCACTTTCATTAAGAAGTTAAGACTTTCATCTTGATTAGCACTGATTGACTCTGCAATGACGTATGTAGCTTCTAGCTGGCAGGGCACTATGCACAGAGAGCTCTCCCAGTGACCTCTACACTTTACCCTCTTTGATTTAGAGAATAGTCTAGACAACTATCTTTATTTCCAGCAAAATAAAGCTGTGGTTTATCAATTCAATGACTAACTGCCCAGGGGTCGCTAGCATTTTAAATGCATTCTCTCCTTAGACTTGCCGATTTCCATCTGTCCATCTGTGTCTGTGGAGCACAGGGATCTGAGCACCACACCCTGTCTGCCACCAGCATGACATATGCACTTTCTTCGGGAAGGTTATTATGGCCTGGGCAAGAAGAAGAGGGAGAAGAGCAGGACCAGCTAATGAGGCTGGGAGAGGAGGAGGCCTCTTGGAGGGTGCTTGAGAGAAATGAGCAGAATTGCTGGGTTGAGAGAGGACAGATGGGTGGCAGCCTGGTGGATGGCAGAGAGAGAAGCCAGTGACAGAGATAGCCCAAGTCAACCATGCCAGGACCTGGGGGATCAGGGGAAGTGGGGGAGGCTGAAGCAGAGAAAACTCAAGTTTCCAAATCCCAATCTGAATCAGGAACTGGGACTAGGAACACAGAAAAGGTGCAGATTTCCATGGCACCCTGGGCTGAGAGTAGGCTCAGGCTCCACTTCTGTCCTTTCCTCTCCTCCTCCCCTTCCCCTCTCCTGGCCTATTGAAACATCCCCACGTGGAAGATTTACTTGATGTCGTCATCACCCCAGACCATCAGTGAAATTATAATTATTTCAATAAAGAAGAAAGGGAAAAGGAATGTTACTAATGTCCAGGGAAAACCAGGCAACAACCCCAAAACATTGCGTCTCCAGGAAGGCAGGGGAAGGAATATCCCTCTGATCACATCTGACGTCTCCTTGTAGAGCCTGGATGATTTCTAGTGGCTGAGAACTTTTTTCCAAGTTATTATAAGTTAACAAAATGCTATTTGAAAAGCACTTTTCTCCCACACATCTTTGGCTTTTTTTGTGTGTCTTTGCTTTTATTCCTTCCTGTTGACATGATCTTCTCTGGGAGCTCATTTCTCTGGTGCTCCTTGCCAGCAGCACATCCTGTGCATGGCTTACTCGGTGGCATCAATGGTGTGGTGGAGAGGAAGCCCAGCAAGAGATGAGGTCATGTGTCCTAATGTGAGTTTCTGAGTTGGGAGACAGCAATGCCTGCAGCTTTTCTGGTAGAAGAGTGACCATGCAACAAACTGCTAAGGAAATTTTCCAGGCCAGATTGAAAAGGCCATCTGCCTTGCTGAAGCTATGGTAGGGACATCCCTTCATTTGCAATAGCAGACCATGGCCTCTGTACAAAACAGCTGGCTAGTTGTGTGCATGGTGCTGGGGTTTGAACCCTGGTCCTTGCACATGCCAGGCAAGCGCTCTGTCGCTGAGCCACTGCTGCGGTCTCCAGCTGTTCCTTAATGGTAAAGCTGTTTGCTCATGGTATAGTTTTAACTTTCACTGATGCTGGAAGCTGAAGATCCTTGACTATATATGAGCTTATAAAAGAGGGCACATGTTTGCGTTCTTTCTTGTGGGACACGGGTCACATGTTTTAATAGATCTTTAATTCTGTGCCTAAGTATGCATATAATATTACAGAGCATGTTGAAAGCCACCAGTAAAGACACGTGGTAAATGTCATAAGGTAGTAGGGGGAGGGTGTGGATAAAGGGTGGGGAAAGGGAAATGTATATATAGTTATCATTATTTACAATGGCTTTGTGATTTCCAACCCATCTATAAGTCTTCTCATTTTTACCACTTTTGTTTTCTGACCACCAGTCCCTGTCCCCTTTTTTTTCTTGTTAAAAAAGAAATACTGCCCATAGTAGCATATGCTTAAATAGTGATTGAGCTGGACTTCCGGTTGCAATGAGTGTGCACTGTGATAAAAAGAACCAGAGACCAAGGTTGGAAGTCATTCTTCACTCCGGCCTGCGGGTACTTCCCAAGGCAAAGAATTGGAAATGTTATTGCATCTATCTTGAAAAAATATTGGAGTATAAAACGGGAATTGAGGATGACATCAAATACTTAGTATCCATACAGATATAACAGTGCTATAAAAGGCAGGAGAGTATGTACCTTGGAATAAATACCCTACAAGTGTATCCATGCCTTTCTTCTTGGCATCATGACTGACTGGTCTCTGCCTGTGTCGCTCTTTCCAGAGGGCCACACTGGCTGGGAGTTCCCACAGTGATCACTTCTGCCCTGTGTGTGCCTCAGTATGATGTCTTCTCTCTTCCTCGCTCTCCAGGGCATACATGAGTGTGAAGGAGCTGAAGGAGGCCCTGCAGCTCAACAGCACCCATTTCCTCAACGTCTACTTTGCCAGCTCAGTGCGAGAGGACCTTGCAGGTGCTGCCACCTGGCCTTGGGACAAGGAAGCTGTCAGTCACCTGGGTAAGTGAAACAAAGACCAAATAGGGCAGGAAAAGCAAGAAGACATGAGAGAAATTTGTGAAAGTGAGTTTGGGGGAAAGAAGAAGGAATGACATAAAGTAAAATTACTCAATGAGTTAACTGCTTTGATTGAGAATGGATTTTGGGAGAGTCTATCAAAATATTTCGGTGTAGACCAATAGGAAGTATTAGAGCAAACAGGACAGTCTAGACAGAACCTTTAATTTAGATGCAAATAAATTGCTGGCATGAAATAAGACTCAGTTCTTAAAGAGCTGCAACGGGGAACCTAGCCAGAATATGGCTATCAGTGAAACCTGGTTTACAACCATCACTGTCGCAGGACCTGATGGGCTTCTTGTGTGAACTGGCATTTCAAGGAGATCCTGGGAAATTCAGGGAGGTGGGGCATGCAAGCTCACCTAGGAAGGGTGCAACTACTGAATACTTAGGACAGACAATCCCTTTTAAATGTCTATTTATTACAAATGAAATCATACCAACCAACAAGAGCCATTAAATTGGTTTAATAATTGTGTGTAAGAAAGAGCAATTATCTACCATCAGTTGTATACATTTTTGAAAGAGTCTTAGATAGAATTCTACCAAAATTGGCTTTAAAATTAATTATCATAATTAGGAGGAACATTTCAATATTTCAGAGAAAATGGTTATAGAGTCTGGAAACCATTTTGTAAGTGACTTAAGAGAGGCCATATAAGCTTACTTTTCTTGGTAATAAAATATAAAGCAATGAAGAATAAATTAAAGGAAGATGCTGTGTATATTACATACCAGTGATGATAAAGTCATTGTAGGGTGGAGTCTAGGACATCTTGAATTGACAAAGAAAATCTGAGTGTTCAGATAGCTGATGTTGTCAATTGGGAAAAGAGAAGGATGAGGAGTCAATTACACATATATTTCGTTTCTGTTTAAGAAGGAAGCAGAACATAAAAACCATCAAGGGAATCAGGAAGAGATCAAGCAGTACACATACACATGCCTTAAGATATATATACATGATATATATATATATATATATATATATATATATATATATGTTTAAATTGAATGTGTTATTAACGTGTAACTGGGTTTTATTGGCTCTGTGGTATCTCGAACAGTTTCAGGGTTCTATACTAATCTTTTCATCACTGACCTATGTAAATTTAATTCTCAGTACATGAGCTACCAGAAATCCATGATGTTATTGGTGGCCTGAGGCCACTAAAGCAGAGCATCGTCTATGTTGATGACCTATTTTCAGGTACTCTAGTTAAGGACCTGGTATTTCCAGGGATCTAATGCAAACCAAAGCCTGGGCTCGGTTCCTTTGCACTTATGATAAGTGGATAACCAGGGAAAGGGGGCTGGCGGGGTATAGAGGCATTTGGTTGGGCCCATCATAAAAATGACTTATAGGTCATGGGCAGCACTATAAGACTGATCATTTTAGAAAACAAAATTGAAGTATTATGATGGGGCTGATGGGAAGAGCTGTGGGATTCTGTCCCACATTTCCAAAATGATCAGGTAAGCTGGGAAGTCTGTGTGCTCCAGGTGAAAGATGATGTGAACCATTCTAGCCTTCGGGGTGGACTGGAAGGTCATATTCAAGTAATCTATTGAACAGTGAGCTTGTGTGGCTTGAATTTTCCTCATCCAAAGCAACAGTTGCAGAGGGGCAGATCACACTGCAAGACAGCACCTCCCACATTATCAAAGGAAACCTTCTTAGTGCACAAGTAATGGGCTCTGACAGCAAGGTGTACTCGACAGCCATTTCCTGTGCCTAGGAACATCCCTGAGAATGAGTCTCACACCTTACAAAGGGCTCTTCCCGACCATCCTGGAGACAGCGTAGGTGGAGAAGAATCACCTGGCTAGAGCAGATCCCTGAATGCTTCCCCACTTTATCAGAGCTGGGCTGTTGGCAAGACTCATTCAACAATGGACAAGTAGCTATCTGAATGCATCAGACATTGACCAAAGGCAGCAAGGACTTGAGGGGTCCAATCCCAGAGAGAGAAAAACACATTGAAGTAAGCCCTACACCTAGCTCAGGCAAGTTGTCAAATTCCCAGAGGAAGGAAGAGGAGCAGAGCAGAGAGCAGCAGCTGGGAGCTGGCTTCAGCCTCCCCAATGCAGAGACAGAAATCAGAGGCCAGGCCCAAATCCCAGAGGAAGAGAAAGGGCAAAAGTGAGGCCGATTTTCTGTTCTGATTCTTTTTCTTAAAACATTTGCTAGTTATTAAACTACACGTTCTCAGGGCCAGTGGCCAAGAAAACAAGTAGAAAATAACTTCTAAAAGATTAAAAAAAAAAAAAAAAAGCTACACAGTGATGACAGGAGTCTGATAACACAGGGGAAAGAAGACGGAGTGGAGGCCCTGTCTAGGCGGGGGCACTCTGGGTCCCCTTCTGTGCAAGCAAAACAAGTAGCCTGGTGGCCAAAGTCCCCAAAGCAGCCCGAAATGCTTTTAATCCTTGTAGGGAGGATGCTTACTTTCCTATATCTTAAGTACCTAAAAAAAGAAAATTAAATATTCTCTGGTGGGGGACAATACTATTAAGGCCTCAGCAAGTTTTCATGTACAATGTAGTTAATATATCATCAATCAGTAAAAAATTACCAGTTAATCCAGAAGACAGGGTAAATGATGTAAATAAAACAATAGATTCAGACCCAGAGGTTATCCAGGTGTTGGTGTTATTAGACAAAGATTTTAAGATAATCAAAACTAATGTGAAAAAATACATTAAAAATGGAGAGTTTGTTCAGAGAACTGGGGTATGTAATAATGAATAGAGTGGAAAGTTTAGAGCTAAAAAATAATACCAGTGACTCAAATTAAGAAATTAGTAGATGGGTTTATGAGCAGAGGAATTAAAGGTCTAGAAAATTTACAAATTGAAGCTCAGAGAGAAAAAGTAACGAAAAAAAATGAAGAGAGGTTGAGAAGTATTTGAGACCTAATAAAATGTTTCTGATCTAAGTTGGAGTACTAGAAGAGGAGAGCAATATTCATAGAGACAATCGCCAAGCATCTTGCAAAATGACAAAAGAAATCAAACCACAGGTTGAAGATGTGTTACAAACCCCAAACAGGACCAACTGAAAGAAAATTGCATCTAGGTCCTTCACCAGCTAAAAAACAAAGACAAAGACAAAAATCTGAAAAAAAAAAAAAACATCAGAGGGAAAAAGATAGATTGCTTTAAAAATACAATACTAAGACAGACCTGCTGATTTCTCAACAACTATGTGAGTCATAAGACAACACACATCTTCTTTAAAATGCTGAAGAAAATACTTGCTAACTTAGAATTCTATATTTGGCAAAAATATCCTTTTCAAAGAAAAAAAGTTAAACATACTTTCAGACAAATAAAGGCTGAGATAATTTATTCCAGTGCAGAAAGAAATACTGGAGAAGGTTATGAAGGCAGAAAGAAATATAACCCTAGTTAGAAACAGAAAAATACAGAAATAAATTAATGAAGCTGGTAAGGATAAAAATATTAAAATCATAACAATAATGTCTCTGGCTTTAAAATATATGCAAACTTAAAATGTGCTAATAATATCACAAAAGATGGGGAAAAGGTACATGAATTACAGACCCTTCTTTGCCTTCATCTAGAAAAGTTCCTGATGTTAGATAATTTTAAGCAGTGGGAAGTTAAAAAAATTATCTTGTCATCTTTAGAGATCTACTGAAGACAAATTGAATCATCTCTAACTAGCTAGCTAGAAAAGCGGGAAATAATTTGAGAAGGTAATAAAGGATGAGAAAATTGGAATAAAAATCCTGCAGTAGAAACAAAGTGAGACACTGATTCACACCTGTTAGTAATTACATTAAATGTGAATGGTTAAACACACCAAAGTCGTCAGACTGAAAACAAATCCCAGCCATATGGCATTTGTAAGAGATACATCTTAAATATAAAAACCTTCACAGTTGAAAGTAAAAGGGCAGGAAAATATATACGATCAAATACTAATCCAAAGAAAGTGTAACTTTCTAACATCTGATAAAGTACATTGTAAGGCAATACCATATGACATAGGACTATTTTCTTTACAAAAGAGTAAAATTCAACTGGAAAATGTAACACAACAAATTTGAGTGTAGCCAGTAACAGCACCCTTAAATATATATAAAACAGTGTTTGATAAAAATATATTTCTAAAAATAGACATGTTCACAATCATACTCAGTGGCTTGAAATCATTTTCTTGGAAAATGATGGAATAAACACTAATTTAGTAAAGCTAATAGTATTTGAAAAACACGATTTAAAAACCCCACTCAGTTAACAAACTTAGGCCAGTACATTTATACAGAATAGGATACACATTCTTTTCACGTGCTATGATGGCTTGAATTTGAGGCATTCCCCAAAAGCTCAAGTGTGAGACAATGAAGGAATGTCTAGAGGTGAAATGGTCAGATTTTGTGAATTGTGACCTGAACATTGGATTAATCCATTTGATGGATGCAGACTTTGAATGGATTAGTGGGTGGGGACTGTAGGCAGGTAGGGCATGGCTGGAGGAAGTAGGTCACTGGGGGCATGCCCTTGGGGATTTTATTATCCTTGGCTCCTCTCTCAAGCTCTCTCTGCTTTCTGGCTGTCATGAACTGAGCAGCTTTCCTGCACCACACCCTTACACCATGATGTTCTGCCTTGCTTGGACCCAGCGTTATGGAGTCAGATGACCATGGACCAAACCTCTCTAAACATCAGCCAAAGCAAATTTTTCTCCTCTAAGTTGTTCTTGTCAAATCTGTTAGTCTTAGTGACAAAAACGAACACTTGTACCATGGAAATTTTACTAAATGAATTCTGTACCAAAAAAGTAAATTTTAGAAGATTGAAATCACAAAATTTTGTTTTCTCCTCTCATTGTAAATAAGCTAAAAATCAATGATAACAATACAATAAAAAATAAGGAAATCGCTGAGTATTTGGAAATTAGATACAATACTTCTAATTATGCGATGACTCAATGAGCAAATCGTAATGGAAATAGGAAAGTATTTTAAACAAAATGATTACGACAATATGGCATATCAAAATTGTATATACAAGAAGACATACAGGGGGGAATATATAGCTGTGTATATTAGAAAAGAAGAAAATCTGATCTAATTATCTATAGAAACCAACAAAAATAAACATTGAACCCAAACAATGAGATCAGAAGGAAATAATACAAATAAGAGAAGAAATAAATAAATATAAAAGAAACTTTCATGAGAAAAAAAAAATAACAGAGCAAAAGCCTATGGGTGGGGGCGGGAAGAATGGGTAAATTCCTAGAAAGAACCATGACCACGAAAGAATATATTACCACTCTGAGGAATGAACAAAGTGATATCTTCACATTTATGATGGACATTAACAAGCCATGTATTGTCAAGAAATGGTACTGGAGCAAGGAGGCTTTCACAGGTAAAAGAAGATGAGCTTCAGTCTGAACTTCTGCACCCAATCAGAAATTAACTCAAGATCGATCATAAAGGTAAATGTAAAAAGTAAAATGATAGAACTTTTAGGAGAAAATCTTAAGGACAGGGCTAAGCAGAGAGTGTTTATAGGACATCAAAAGCAGGGTTCAGAAAAATAAAAATAGACCAATTGGACTTTGTCAAAATTTAAAACTTTTCCTCTGAGGACTCTGTTAAGATGCATAAGGAAACAAGAATTCAGAGGAAAAAAATTTGCAAAGCACATATCTGGCAAAATTCAACAATAAAACAAAATAGAAATGGACAAACACATGAACAGATGTTTTGGGGCAGGGATGTTTGGGGAAGGAGGATATAGTTACAAAGGATAACCAGAGAGACTCAGAGAGGGGTAGTTATGCATCTTGATCTCAGTAGTGATTACACAAATGCATACATGTGATAAATTGCAGAGAACTTCAGAGAGAGAGAGAGAGAGAGAGAGAGAGAGAATGCAGGTAGAAAGTGAAGCGACGGAATCTGCGACTTCTATGCAGAGTCCTTTGAATCAATAGGTACTCTGAAAGGGCAGGTGGAAAAGGCAGAAGGTATGACATCTAAATAAATGGCTTCCAGTGAAGTTTCACTTATCTCACGAGTCACTGGCTCCAATTGCAGAAACAGCTAGAGATATTCATATTTTCCGCTCCAACCTTTTAGGCTAGATGTGCTCCCGACAGCATAGTCCTTCATGCTGCTTTTCAGAAGCAGAACACCAGACTGAGCAACTTGCAGATCTGAGTCAGTACACAGTTGCTCAAGTTCTTATTTCTTTGTGTTCAGTCATAACTGTGATTGAGAAAAAGGAGCTGTGTTGACCTCACAGGTACGGTAGTACAGACAGCTGTCATCACATGTTAGAGAAGACACTCAGGAGTTTATAAGTAGAGTCTCTTCAAGACTCAAGAGAGTGGCATCTGTTTGTGTCAATATGCAGAAGTCCTATATTTTGAGGACCAGCTCAGTGACCTGCAGATCAGCAGACCAGCCCAAAACTTGGAACATGGAATCTAATTCCCACTTCTATTAGCTTAAGTCAGTGTGTGGAAACACAGAAGTGATTGTTGTCTGGCTGTCTTGCTTTGCCGTCAGCCATTTCCACCTTTCAGCAGATTTTGTACTTTTAACGTGGTGCAAAAGCGGGGAAGAGATTTTTAGTATGTGAATAAATGAATGAATGAGATCCCCAAAAGTTCTAATGTTCAGTGGTTTAGACATCTTTAGCCACAGTAAGCAGCACCAGAACTGAAAACATATCCTCAAAGACAGAATGCTTGAATTACTGGTGACCCAGCCCTTTGAGAAGCCACTAATATCAAACTCAGGAGGACACATGAATCACTCATTCATTCATTTGTTCACTTGAAGAACAACTGCTGAATGTTCTTTGTAACGGCAGAGATAAAATAATGAAAGAGATTCATCCTGGAGGGACGCACAATGGAGTGGGAGACAGAGGAGTGACAGGCACTGAAAGCCCTGTGTGTAAGTGCCACCCACGAGACCAGGTCTGGGTGTGGCAGAGAGTGTGCCACACTACATTGACAGCTTCAGGAAGGGGTTATCGAAGGGTGGAGGGAAGGACAATGGAGGAGAGCTTCTGAGTGAGGGGACTGGTGGATGGCTTGGTCCAGAGTCGCTGAAACCCAGCCCTGTCTTTCTCTTTATGCCCCGAGAAGAAATGCAAAACTCTGGACTCCTTCACATATTCTTAGTGTAACATCATCTACCACTGTAATCTTAATTGATTTCCCCAATGTTGACTTCTTATGTAAGTTATAACATGTTGAAAATTTCTGCTCAGTTGGATTATTATTTGAAATGTTTACTTTCTACAGTCAGACAAAAACATTTCAAATGGTTGCTAAATCACTAGCGAACAAAAAAAAAAAACATACAAGGGAAATGTGTATTTGATGAGATGAGTGTGGCTTCCCCACATGGTTAGTTCTTGCCTCTGTGGATGGATCGTAACCATTGCTGCAATGCGAGTGGATTTAGCATGAAACTGCTATTTTCCTTCTATACTTCAAAGCACGGGGAAACTTGATTCACATCAATAAGTAGATGGGAAAAGAAGAGGTCTGACTGGACAGTAGGGCCACAGCAGGAAATATAGGGAAAGGAGGAGCAAATGGGGAGCCAGTTTGGCTTTCAATGTGTTGCATTTGGGGTTTCCATAAACTTGGCTAAGAAGAGGCTTCCACAGACATGGAGAGACAGCAGGACTCAGGGAAGTGCAAGAAACCAAAGGAGAGAGAGTTTTGAGGAACCCCTGTGGCTCATCTGTTGACCAGTGAAGAGGTGAAGAACTGGACATCTTGGTCAGGTTAGAGGGGTGCCTGTCATTTAGACAGAGAAATTAGACACCTCAGAGTGCTCTGGGCCAATGCCTTCCTGATCACTCTAGGAAATGTCTGTGCTGCTGCAGAATATCCAGGGTCCAGTGGGATCACAAAGCAGAGGGCCCCAGTGTGTGTGGGGTCCCAGGACCCCATGGGAGGGGCTCCAGCTAGCTCGTGAGAGTTAAGCATAAGGGATTTTCTGGTGAGTCCAGGTAACAGGACTTGTAGGAAGAAGCATTTTGTTGAATGCTGGAGCAGACCATAGTTCCAAATAGAGGAGGACAGATGGGTTAGGGATCAAGTTACCTCTCCAGGTCTTAGTTTCCGAATATGTAAAATGGAGATAATCAGCTGATGAATGCTTTGCCTACAGTAGGGCTTCGATGACTCCAATGACTTGTAGCTTTCATGGTCATAGTAGAAGTGTCCAATGTCATGTGTCTGCAGTAGTCCTACCTGGCTGTGCCCTCAGCTTCACACCTCACCTCTACCCCAGAGACCTTTAAGCACTCTGGAAAGATGTTGATTTTTTTATAGAGGGAAGAAATGTATCTTTAGAGGACCAGCTGCTTGCAGTGACAGAGCTACTAAAAGCAACTGGAGACACCGTAGATATGAGAGAAGCAGAGGACAGGTGATGGGGGGCAGCTTACAGGAGGTGGGCAGCTGTCTGGGTGAAGTTTGTGAAGGACTGGAGCCCAGCACCCTGGAGGAGAGCAGCTATCCCAGGGGTGATGTGGGTGTGGCAGCTGACAGGGAGGAAGCAGCCCCAGCACGTGGGACAGGGGGAGAGGGTGGCCACAGAAACTAACTCAGATATCCTTCCCTCACCCAGAACTTTTGTAGAGCGGCCATAGGGTGAGTCTAAACTTCCTCCTAACCAAATGGTTGGATGTTGAGATCAGGTGTTGCATGAATTGTGGCACTCAGTGTGGATGGAGCACAAGTGCAGAGAACAAAGGTGGGCAGGGAGTCTACCAAAGGTAAAGAGGGGCGCGTGGGTCTTTCAAGAAGTTTGGCTGTGAAGCCATACCATCCCAGCATGCACACGGTGGAAATTAGAGGGTGACGGTGAATTGAAGGAAGTCTAAGACTGCAGGGGACTTGAGCAGGTTTAGCCTATGGGAGGAGCTGGTGGAGAGGTGCTCCTGAGAGCCGGGCACACGTAGGCTGTCCAGCATGTGTGGGTCATGAAGTTGTTAACAAGTCCATGTACTGACGCAGCAGTGGGCCAAAGAAATGCCAATCTTGTCCCCTATCCATGGTACTTGTCCTTACTATACCAAAGCACAGTGATTGTTCCTGGAGATAAAGAATAAATGGAGCATGCCAGACACAGTGCAGCCCATAGGTCTGAGCCATGAGAGGGCCCCTCCTGAGGCAGACTGTGTGACATGAGTGATCCCAGGCCTGCTCCTGGGAATTACCCACTGGTCGCTATTGTAGATTATTCAGCTGTCAAAAGATAACATTTAGCAGATGGGGTTACTCTGGGCGCTCTAAGGTTTGGAAAGCATAAGTATACAAATATTGGAAAAAATAACCCTAGCACTTGAATTTCATGACCTGAAGTTTGAGCACCCCAAAGATCAGCTTATGAATTTTTAAGTATGTGAAGTAAATGATCATTTTTGTACGTGGGTATTTGAAAGTTTCTTTTTAAAAATATGTCTTTGAATCTTGGTGCCCCAGGACAGTGTCTGGCAGAGAAATGATGCTTAATACAGAAAATGGCTTGCCAATTCGTACTCTGTAGTACCTGAAATTCTAGAGTGTGTGTGTGTGTGTGTGTGTGTGCGTATTTGGAGCATTTTCCCCATGTACAAGCAAGAGGATGACACCTTCAGTTCTAATTAATCAGATTACTCCCCTCCTGCCACGATCTGGAAGAGTCTAAGAGAACCCCGAGTGCTTTGGGTTCAGGGTAGGAGTCAGTGATAAGGTGCACAAGGAGACTAAAGCAATGCAGGACCCTGCAGATCTTACCTTCTGTACACTCCTGTTGTGGTTCAGTCTTGGGTGGAAGGTGGACTCCAGCACAGTGGGACCAGAGACTGTAAATGCAAAGCTTAGGGCTGCACACTTGCTGGGCTGTTTCCCTTAAAGGTTTGCTTCTCTTGCTAGCTCCTGTGACATTCTTCTTTTTTGCCTTTTTCATTTCCTTTTCTCCCTTTTTCTATGTATACACACTTTCTATGTAATGCCACTTTCTTTCCTTGTCCTGCCTCAACGTACTCCTTGCTTGGGCCGCAGGCATGCAGGTCTCTTCACTGTCCACAGCCTGATTGGACAGAATATGTTCACCAGTGACTGGAAGTGATTATGCAGACCCCCGCAGACCAGCCCTCATCTCCCTGTTTTATGAGCATATAACATTTGGCCCTAAAACTTTTACAGAAACATTTTAAAGTCATTTCAACCAGTGCCCTTTTCTCAGATGGCTTGGGTGTGTGTTTTTAATAGAATTGGCTTTGGGAGTCATTCTCTTACTACTAGCCACTCTGGCGGTCTTGTGTTAAAGCTGGGAGAGCCAAGCACAACTTGGAATCCTAGCACCCCTTCGGAAGCTTGGCCATCTGCTGCTAAGATTTTATCCTTTCCTTGGCGACTTCTTTGTCCTTTCTTCCTCTGCACCATTCCCTAGACCACCACCAATTCTCCCTTTCTGTTTTAGCTTGTCCTTCATAATCAAAACTGAACCATCTTCTGGGACAGCACATTCGTATTTCCCCTGCCAGCCCATTGCCACACGTGGCTACCAGTTGCTAGATCCAAGTTGCTCTGTTCCTACTGTGTTCCGTGTGCAATTGGATGTTATTGATCTGCTTTATACGCAAGTCTCAGTGCATACAGAAATATAGCCTTATTCTTCTTTCATTGAACTCAATTTCTAGTTTGAGTCCGCACATATTGCTGAGTAGCAGAAATGCACTCTAAGTTGATTGAGCCCTTCTGGCTTGGGGCATCTACTGGTGGTGATGGCTTCTGCATGCCACAACCGCAGGGGACAGGGTGCATTTTGTCCTTAGTCATCAGGTGGTGCTGGTCACCTGAGATGACCCCTGATTCCTCACAGGGTCTCACCTTCAGGGAATATCTGGCAGGTCTGTGTCACCTTCCTGCTTGATCACGTGTCAGCCATTCCCTAGAGATAGGCTACTTACTCAGGAATCCACCGCTACA